>CM030369.1:192411292-192602502 GCA_003604175.2 Clonorchis sinensis | reverse complement strand
TCCCACCAGTCATGCCTTTATTCTGACTGGAACCTTAAGATCATGCCTGACGACATGCCCCCACAAGTTGGGAATAAACATTATTATTATTATTATTGTAGGTGGAGCACAAGCAATCAATCTTTTTTGGTGATTCCGTTCAAAAAAGCCATCCCAATGGACGTGGGCACAATCTCTCTACCCTCCTGATCACACATGACATAGGTTCCGGGCGCCCGGTTAATTGTTCATTGCAAACACCAGACTTCTCTGCTTGTACAGGGGGATGATAAATAGGTTGTATGAGGGGTAAAATGAAACCACCGGTGCCGCCGGCCATAGATGTCACGCTATATAGCCCCGGTTTTGTGTGTCTGAAATTATCCGGAAACACGCACATAATCTCCCTGTATTTCGTCTGTTGGCGCTCCCGTGAATAGTCGGCACCTATTCGTTTACATGGCTTCCCGGGATAATGACGCACAGAGAGTCTCCCTTATGGTGCCTAAATGGCATGCAGACCTCCTCAAAACTAAGGCGTACAACACCGCGCATGTCCACGGCGTTTTTACCTCACGGCCCGCTGGTAGTAGATCCTTACAGGCGGGTTATCAAAGCACAAAATGGAACACGTTACTTTGGAATTGTGACAAAAAGCTGTCCGGAGAACCCTATGAAGGATGGGTGGATCGAGGTCATCGTTCGACTTCTGGTCTGAGCACTGCTAAACTGGCGAGCTCGGCTGGACGCCACCCTTGTTCAGCTGCCGGCCACTGGACCAAGCACACAAAGGTAGCAGCAATCCGAACCACACCATGCGATTAACTTAAACACCGAAACTCAGCATCTTGCTTCCTCAGAATCCATGCGCATTGGTAATCGTGAGTTTATGGTGTAGTACTTGCAAAGCAGATAGAGAGCACCGGTTATTGAGGGTAGACAACATGGACTTTGTCTGAAGCATGTGAAGAGGAATAACTTCCCGCCATTCTTGGGGCCACTCTCCAGTAATTTTGCAGCAAACTTGTCATGATAGTCCGGTCTGTGATTTACCATGATCATGCTAGCCGAAATGCTAACAGCGACTGGTTTATTTCCCAGCTTCTAAAGAACAGTCTAACTGAGGCGAGAGTGGCCCGTTACAACCTGCTTGCGGCGGTTAGCAACACCAACTGGAGGAAAGGAATATTAGGGAAACATACTTATTGACTAAAAGTTAATCGCAGCTTGTGAAAAACAACAAGCTACAGCAATGGAACATGAGGTGCGGCTGGTCCAATGCTGAAGCCAAAACCGAAAACTCGTTGCTGGCCGTGGGAGACTCCTGGCGTTAGAGGGAGGCGGAGGGCACAAATACCGGTCCTTAAGAGCACAACGCGGCCTCCTAAGCAACCCTAGTTCGGAGGAGGAAAAATTCAACATTTGACAGTATTTATTCTAACCCTTAAAACCCCCTCATGCGGCTTCAGCCTTGCATTAGGTTACTGTGCATAGCCAAGACCTCATCATAACATAGATAGGGGCCTAACAGTTACGATAAGTAGCCAAGGTAGGTGAGAGCACGCGCTTACATCATGATGACCAGCATTGGTTGGTTTATTTTTCGCCAACGTAGTTGAGCTTGATGACGTTCTCCAACGAGGTGGCGCGATTTTTACAATGATGTAGAGATTGCTTAAATATTTCCAGGGTTTGAAAAAGAACACAGTGACGAACATTGATGTTTTGGGGATCTCGAAATCATGTCAGTCCATATATAATGGTTAAAATGTGTGCGAAAAACGAAGTGCGCAGCAAAGATTGGTTGGTGGAATTGTTGTATTGTTAGGTAACCTGCAGTAGCTTCATCACACTGCACAATCTACTGAATAATTGTGCATATCAGAGAATAGAGACCATCCACAGGGGTGCATACTATCATCAGTATTGAACAGTGCATTTACTTCTCTTTCGTCATTATACTAGACGAGAGGCGACCTTCTCAGATAAATGTGTTGTAGCGAAGTTCCCTGAACAAATACGTCTAACTTGTCACGTCTGGGGGATTGTACGCATGCAACCCTTATTCCACAATTTTTCGAGTGGAATTCGCAATGCGTATTCTGTGGATGTTATCTCACTATGTAAACAACACCGCGGAATACTTCAGTATGCTTATGTTTGCTTCCGTGCTTTATATCGTGAACCGGTTATGAAATGCGTGTTCAATGAACTTGAAATTTTGCTAACTTGAACAAGATGCCATGGAAAACCTTTACCAAAACGTTTAGAAGGATTGGACCAAAGTCCAGTAAAATCGCCATTTAAAAACTCCGTAGTTTTGCTTAAAATTATTTGGGACATGACGCTACATCCTAAGCTCCCGGGTGATTCCTTCAAAGGTGAAACAGACGGGTGGATCGTGGCGCAAAAATACTGAAAGATAGACAGACACTGCTTTGACTTTGGATGTTGATGCCATGGACGTTTCTGGATACTCCTTCGCTAGAGGGAGCTACTCAGCAGAGATCGTGTGCGTAACCGCAGTGTAAGTGAAACACGGTTAAAAGCAGTCTAGTGAGGAAGTGGGTCGGACTTAGCAACCTTTGGTGTATCTTGCATCAGCTAAATACAATGCTAAATGAAATAAGTCAAAAGGATATATATCGATCAAGCATAACTGGTAATTTTCTGAGTGAAGTTGCGGACGCGGGAGGCGTTTTCTCGGCCACGTTTTGTGATTGTCCGTGGGCCTGCGGAGTTTTGTTGTTTTCTTGCGTGTGCGTTTTACCTCCAGTTGTAAGTTCATATATAATGTGCAATATGAGCCCACCTTGATGAAACAACAGACGGCTATTCAGGTTTGGCGGATGCAAAAATGAAAACAACTTGACCCGATATGAACCGAAACCGCAAGCATGGCTAGTAATACAGGTGGCAGCGATCTAATCAAATGGATGAAGAACACTAGGTGCACCCACACCGCCCAAAATAAGCAGTGTTGGAAAAATCACTTACCAGATGAAGCCGCTGCAGAATCTATTTAAACACATTCACCTAGAGAAGCGAGCTTGCAAATTTAACGTCGATAAGCGCATTGTGGGTCTACTGATTCCGCCCGAAACTCATATTACTGAATTGTTTGTCGGGCTTTCCGACGACCAGTGGACCTTATATTTATGCTGCTTATTTGAAGGCACGTGTCAGTAGCCGAATCACAAGACAGTTCTGCGCACAATATATTAATCCTTTAACTACGACCAACTCTACTAAACGTATGGTTCATAGCTTGATTGTCCAAGTCAGAAAAACATTTCTAAAAAGTGGGCAGCTACCCCAGCATTTCAGAACGTAGGCGGCCGCGAAGCAATACAAAAAGAACCACATCGTACTTCGCCTGGCAGGTAAGTACACCTCTGCATCGTCAAAACAGGGCGAAGTATCATGACACAGAAGAAGATAGACGAGAGCACTAATAGCACTAGATCCTTAAAGTAACTTCGTGTTTATCCGTGGTGCGAATTGTTCCAGTTCACTGTCCCTGCTTGCGCTTGTCCCTCAGGCGCTGTTTACTACATACACCAACAATTTCTTCTTCATCTAGGTCACATTCGAACGAATGTTATGTCACCTTGTTTTCTCACACAGAAATTTAACGGTCAATGTTTGCTTCATCTGATCGCGCAGGAGTTATGAATGCACGAGTTTCTCCAGGGTAACAGCAGACATTATCGTTGATCTGCTCGCTGCGAAGCGTACACCGATAGGTCCGTTATTATCAACCAGAGTTGGGCCGGTCACTGATGGAACAGTATACGAAAAAATGCGGGTTAGCGTATCTAACGAAGCCAAGTAGCATGTCGGACGACCTTGGAGGTGTGCACTTTGAGGCATCGAACAGCTTACACGTATCCACTTGGGGTCCATCCAGAAGATTCACTTTTTTATTTGCGGGATCGCATGGAACAATCGCCATAGACTTGCTAAACACTGATTTTTGCGACCAAGATGGACAATGTCAAAACTCAGAGGCAGATAACTGCTGCAGCTAAAAAGTTCGTTCCTTTAAATGTTCATCACACACCAGCCCAAGAAGATTCTCTGATGTGTTGAAGGGGGTCAGTCATAAACCCGCATTCCGCCAGGCAAAAATTTTGAATGTTCTCGCCACTGAGCCTTCAGACACTCAGTATCGGGATGACGCCGCAAGAAGGCTGAATGCTCTTACATGAGGCACTGTCTTCCAAATCGAGGTAATTGATGACCTTAAAGATTAGCTCACTTAAACAAATCAACCACACTTAGACTTTGCGGCAAAGCGCATTAGACGGATATTCTTAACTGTGAAAACGCTGCAGTTCCTGGGAAATTGATTCCATTCACCGAATACCGATCGTGAAGTATGTCTACCGGTTCAGTTAATTGTCACGATAACTCTATGAGGACGGATAACATAGTGACTGGGTTGTAGGTTGCACAGGGGCGGTTGTTTGCCGCCAAAAACGGTGCTACCGTCCCAACTGTCACCTAAAATTTCCTTTCATTACGACAGAAACTGATGTGCATTGGCTCGGTTTTCAGGTTCTCTGCTGAATCATTCACTGAAACTGTAGCTGGAATCCTAAAAAACTACGATCTACGGGGATTGGTGGCCCACTACTGCGATGGTTCGCCTCTTACCTCACTGGGAGAACCCAGGCCACCAAAATCGGGGATCTCTCCTCCTCACCCCTTCCCATTACCAGTGGAATTATTCAGGGTAGTGTGCTTGGCCCTCTACTGTTCTTACTATACATTAATAACGTCACCGATTCGGGTCACCCATGGATCCCCTTTTCTGTTTGCTGATGACATTAAGATAGCTTACGTTTAAGGACAGTGACTCTGTTTCTACTCTCGTTAACATTCAGTCCGACCTGAACTCTTTATCACTCTGGTCCTCCAAGTCCTGTCTTTCTTTTGCTGTTCCAAAGTGCCAAGCCCTGTCACATCGATTCCAAATTCCTCCTGGGACGCTTACTCTGGGCTCTTGATTCCTACTCTTCCCGAAGTTAGAGACCTAGGCCTTAGGTATTCCTATGCATTTAGCTTTAACCAACATGCGAGGTACAGAGTGGCTAAAGCTCGCAAGCTCTGCTCTTTACATTCGCCGATCCTTTCATAACAAATCATGCTTAATTGCTATCTTTAAACAATTTGTAAGGCCCATTCTTGAATCCAGCCCTGAATTCGCCTCACAGTATTCACAGGCATGCCGGACTGCTGTGGAGAATGTGCAGCGCTCGTTTACGAAGTCCTTGTTTCCGGTGTCATCCACACTACCGTACCGTCTTCGCTGTTTGTCACTTGAGCTGGATCCATTATGGCTAAGGCGCATCAGGTTGAATCTAGGCCTTCTGCATCGCCTAATCTACCGGAAGGCTTACATAGCTGACTGCTGCCCTGAATTTTCTTCCCGTACCCCCTATAATATTCGCAACTCTGGGTGTTTACTCACATTGTCGACATGTCGAACTGTCTTTAGACAAAACTTTTCCTTTGCCTGTATTCCAAACTATGGAACAAGCTCCTCCCATATCCGTACTATCTCATCTCATGTAGGATTTCGAAAGCCATCGATTCTTACCTTTCTATTGAGAGAGGAGCGCCTTTTCGCGCCTCAGCTTACACTAGACACTTTTGAAATAGGCCCTAAGCCCTTCTAATCTGCGCACTCACCCCGACTGTCCTGTTACTAGGTCCTAGCATTTACACTCACCAGAATGAACCCTTTAATAATAATAATAATAATAATGTTTATTCCCAAATTTTGGGTGACATACCGTCTGGCATGATCACGTTTACAGTCAGAATGAAGCATGACTGGGGGTTTGCGGGTAGTGCGGATTGCGCGAAAAGAGGACAATGTCATAAACAGTGGGAAATATCCGATGAAATAATAATAGGTTGCCTTCCCAACTTGTAGGGAACAATGGTCATGAGGTCCGACTAGTTGAAAGACATGAACATGGCATGAACTAAAACTGAAAACCATTGCTGGCCATGAGTGACCTTGGGCGCTTGGGCAAATGGCTGGAGTCACAACGAGCAAAAGTGGAGATGGAGGTAGAATAATTCGAATAGGGAGCACATGGCGAGTTTTGTCTCAAAAATGTGGCTTAATCTGAAATTAAGCAAACTCACTGTTGTAGGGAAGTCAGTTGCAGCAGATAGGTTGGATGGGGACGTGGTGTTAATGCATAGGGCGAACCAAACATCGTATACGGAATTGAACTTGTGGAAGAGGCAAGCCGAAATTGTGGCAGAAAATCAGGCTAGCCAAATTTGGGCGAAAATTCATCGGGTACGAAAGAACTCGTCCCAGAGACGGGGCCGGATGAAAAATTTGCTCGAAGTTGCGACTACAGGCTCGATTGGGCGAGGGGTTGCGGTCGAGATTTTGAAGAGAATAGTTGCGGGAGTGCCATCACACTGGGTATAAGAGTGCCATGCCATCATTGCACTGACATGCTTCGGTTTATGGACAGCCCCGTAACGGTCGTCAAGGGTGCCGCGATCGGAGAAGGGATACGCAGTTCTGTGGCAGCTGGATCTGGGTGAGACGGGGATTGACACAGAGAGTCAGACGGATGCAGGGTCACAGATAATTTCCCTTTCGTTGGAGGACCGTGTGAGTGTAGACCGGGGACCAGCCAGTTTGAATGAATAACAGTCCTACGGGGCGTTTGGGCAACTGCAGTAGATGTTTGAAGCTTGGGAAGAGGGGCAACGAGGACGAAGTAGAATGAAAGCGGTAGCATGTTGCGAGTGTGAGGAGGCATATGATACAACGGTGTCAACAGAAAAAATCAAAAGGGAATGACAGCAAACTAAATGGACCCAGGAAAGGTGGATACGTTTGCTGATCTAGAAACCAAGTACTAGTTGGGCCAGAGTAGGTGCATAGTTTTAGGATAGTAGGAACTTTGTCGTCGAGGTAGCTAGCAGGAGGCTAGACGTTGGGCTAGTTGGAACGGGCGGCAGCTTTTAGCTTACCAAAGAATCATGACATAGGGTCTCCGTTGTGCAAGGAAAGGGGTTAATGTGAGCAGTGACAGTAGACAAGTAAAAGCGGATAGGCAACAGGCTCCCAGAAAATGGATAAGAACCGTGGCTTAACTGAGATCTACTGCGTCAACCTAACAGGAGATTAGGACTAAGGATCACCAGTCGCCGAGTCACTGCTGTCAACTCCAGAAAACGAATGGTGCATAGCAAAAACAACAGCCATTAAATGCTAGCTGTGACTGGTTGTAATCAGGAATAATAATTTATTTGCATTTTGTGCATATGATCGTTATAGATGACAAGAGGATAGAACGTGTGTGCTATGTTTGGATGGTGAAGTGAGCTTGGGATGGTGTGATCCAACTAAGACGAAGGTGGCAACTCCTTGCACGTCGACATTAGCCGTGAGCCTCACACAGTACCCTCAGGCTACCCCATGCATATATATATATATATTGAGACAAACGAAAAGACACCTGTCATTCGCTTGTATTTCTTGGTGTTGCGAGACAAATGACAACCTGGACAAGTCCAATCCAACCACAGACAAACAGCAACGGTGCTCTTTTTTGGTTTTCCTGAATTAAGTTGGCAGCAGTTTCACAGGTAAGGAATTTGTCTACGGACTGAGGAAAAGTATGACGATGCGTGATGCTTCGCAGCTGCTCAGGAAGTCTGTTCCAGATGCGAGCGTAATAAACTAGGAAGAAGTAGTGGCGTAGGTTTGTACGAGCTGGGGGACATACTAAGAGGTTGCAGGAGTTACGGAGTCTGTGGCGGGGTTGCGAGTTTATATTTGGTCTGACCTCTGCCATAAAGGTATCTTTGTGCAGTAGACGGTGTAAGAGAGTTAGATTCAACTTTAACGGTCTAAGCCATAGTGGTTCGAGGCCTAGGATTTGGCAGCGGGAACGGTGAGAGGGTTAGGACCGAGGGAACAGCTTTTCGTGAATGAGCGTTGGACACTTTCAATTGCAATTCTGCAACTTTGGGTGTATAGTGAGGAGAATACGGGACAGAATTCCACGATTGGTCTCACGCATAGCTTGAAAATTGCAACCATCGTGTCTGGAATGTGACAGGAGCGCAGTACTAAAAACTGAGCCTGCGTGCTCTGGCGACCTGAAACTGCACTTGGTGGGAAAAGCTAAAAGTACAGGAGTATCTGAGGCCGAGATCTTTGATCTCCGTGGAATAGGTGATAGGATTTCCAATAATTGTGAAAGCGTCAGCCGGGAGTGAGCAGCAACAGCAAGTTATGCAGGATTTTGTGGAGGAGAAGCTTAGGCCAGAGTCGTTTGACCAGCGAGTCAATGAATCTAAGTCTCGCTTAATCTGGCGAAAGGCAAGGGCTTGTGTAGAGGGGAATGTGTTCGCGATTTTTATATCGTCCGCGAAGAGGAAAGCCTTACCATGGGATATGGCGACGAAGACGTCATTGATATACAGTAAGAAAAGGATGGGGCCTAGCACGCTTCCTTGGTGACTCCACTAGTGGTCGATAGAGGAGAGGATTGTATGTCCCCGATTTGCGTTATTTGCGTCCTGTCTGATAAGTAGGATGCGAACCACTGCAATAAGGTTCCGTGATGCCAACGGTACTAAGTTTGTGTAGCAGGGAGGCATGTGGGACCTGGTCAAAGCTTTTTAAATGTCCAGGTAGGCTGTTACAATGGAGTATCCAGCGTTGTAGGCTGCTGTGATGGTCTCAAAGAAGTGGAGCTGGCAGCCACTAACGGATCTTTGAGACAGGAACCCATACTGCCGGCTATCTATGGCATTATTAGCCAGGAGGAACTTGGTTAATGGACCTTTGACCAGCCGTCAATGGTTCTCATTAGGAGGGAGGTATGGTGGATTCCCCTGTAGTTGGAAGGAGTTTGTCTAGAACCAGATTTGAAATGCGGGTGGATTATAGACTTCTTCCACTGGAGAAGGACGACTCCATTGTTTATAGAGTGGGCAAAAAGATTTAGTACAAGAATTCCAATATTTTGGCCGCCTTGTATCAAGACACGCGGTGGAAGACCGTCGGCCCCTGGCACAACAGAGTCCTTAATCTTCAGGAAGAAGGGATGAAACATCAGCTTGGGAGATGGTTACGTTACTGAGAGTCAGGTGGTTACCTTGACCATTAAGAGTTTGTAGAGATGCAGCAATGAGAAGGGGCTCGGAGTTGGGAGGAATGGATAGGTAACAGCTGGCGAAGTAAGCGTTCAGATGGTCTGCAATATTGACAGGATCAGTGACGGGGCCACTATCTGTGAAACGCAAACAGGCAATTGGGTGGTTGTTCGGGATACAACGCCTACGGAACAGCCGGCTGAGTGATATGGGATTAGAAGGGGCTCTGAGGACGGTGCTCTCTTCTCAGCGTTCGAGAGATACACGCAAGGATTCTCGGTCAGTAGAATTAGTAACAAAAAATCCTGAGATTTCCTATATTCTCTGCTAGCCCGGTGCATCCAAGATTTTTAATAACCTATCGTGGCCGGAGATATGGGAGTGAAAACGTTTTTACAGGAGAGACAAGTTGAAGAGCAGCAATAGGTTTTGGTAAAAGATGTCACAGACGCGGTGGGTATTTGTCGAGAGGAAGAAGCCATCCCAATCGCAGGAAACCAACGTAGAAGAAAAGGCTTGCAAAATATCTGGGGAGAGGAGATAAAACAGGGATGTACTCAGAGGAACAGTTTGGCCGTAACTGAGGTTAATTCTCTGGAATCAGGTTTGAAACCGTCACTCCATACAAAATCAGGTCCCGATGGATGACATTATCACACCATCTTTTCGACGTGGCTCCCGAAAACAAATCAATCGTCCCTTGCGAACCCAGTCTACACCCGGTCCATTCTGTAGATACCCAGGTAGTTTCCGGAATCCCTTCCAGGGAAGAATCAACAAAGGGAGTTGCACGAAGTTCTGTTTTGGAGTAGATGGCACAGCCGCCGCCTCTTGAGTTTTTCCTGTCAGAGCGATGAAGATCATAGCCAGGGAGTGAGATGGCCGTGTCAGGGGTTTCATCTGTGAGCCATGTTTCAGTCAAGCAGATCACACTTGGTTGAGCAATGGCGCTAATTGCTCGGAGATTATAAATTTTGGGCAGTAAAGAGCGGGCGTTGAACAGCATTCTTGACAGGCTCATTGGTGAGCAAACGGTACTGAGTCCTGTGAACACCGATATAACACGCCCCCTGGTATTTTGCGATGTATATGCTACTGTAATACCCTTTCTTCAGATCTCACATCAGCAAGAGTCCCTAACCGCAGAGCTTAATGGGGGCGTGCGGTGATGTCATTTGCCATAACAGTTTCCAAATCTAGTGCGTTTTGAACGGAGCGGACTGAAACTTCTAGTGGTAATAGCATATGTCCTGAGCAATGAGGAGATATCCACAATGGTTGGTTGCAAACTGTCGCGCTTTATGTGAATGCCATCATTAATACAGCACAACAATCCACTTCCTGTAACTAGTCGTTGGTCTGACACTTGTCGGTCGTAAAAAACCTAGTTACTTCGTATTTGTGAACAAGACGGTAGGAGATAGCTAAAAGCCGCCTCAGGAGAAAACAAACCAGGAGACCAGAGCATTGCTATTCACCGGGATATGCACCCAAGCTGCTGATTTTCATGGTTACTCAAAGCTTGCTTGGCTTTCTGGGTCACGTTCTGCATCCGCAGCATGGCCATACACAACGAAAAACAGCGTTATCGTCTTTTCGATATCCGTACGCGCAAAAGCAACGACAATAAAGCGTGCAATGTTTTCCCCTATGCCATTTTGCGAAAGGTGAAAATTATGCGGCAATCTGGTGTTTTACAGCAATCTTCGCTGAAATTCAGCCAACAACTTGCTGATAGGTGGAAGAAGGTAAGCGCTTTTAGGGCAAAAAACGCGTGCGAATTGTTACGAACGAACTACGAACGAAGTACGACGACAGTAAGGCAGGTTTTGAATTTTTCGGTTTGAGCATGTACGCGGGGAAAAGCTGCATTTTAACACAAAAGTTCTCTACCCATTGGGATTTTACAGAAAATTGCACAACCCGAGCAAAAATTGGTAGTGATGTGCTAGTGGGTACATAAGCTCATGCTTCTAGTTTGATTTCTACGAACGATGTAAACATTTGAAGGTATTCTTCGGTACACCGGGAGCTGTATTTGGGAGACCGATTTACTTAGCCCAGATTAGTAGGGATCAAAATTGGTGTCCAAATTTTTTGTGGGAAGCGGCCCGCCTCTGGAGACTAATAACTGGTTATGTATACCCACATGCAGGTTCATCCAAATCACACACCCGAATGACTACCACCATTCTTAAATAGCACCAATTGGAAAATAACATCGTTCATAATATCTGGTATTATCACGTCGCTAGAGCAGTTATAACTTTTAACCACTCAAGATTTCTGCTATTTTTGGACACAATTAGCCTGCTAACCCTGGCAACTTCCAGCACCCTTTTTGAGCCTGCCTTCTTGGCCTGGCTCTCACTAGCACGTCTAGATGGCAGTACCTTTCAAACGACCCGGATTTCCTCCCCGATTGTGCCGGGAATATCTCCGCTGCGTGTTGGTGTCGTAAAGCCTCGATCCATTGGTTATTTCCAACTAAGCTAGTGGCCATCGCTGATCCATCCTGAGCCTCCTTTGACGGGGATACCCTGACCCACAGTACGAGGTCACGAAGACGGCACCAGAATAACCATACCACCTCCGGTTACCGGCCAGAGTACGTTGAACCTTTGCCACCTCCGACCAACAGTGCCACTTGTGCATACAAGGCCGTCGCCTTCAGCTGAGTGTATGCCGAAGCCCTAAATTTATTGTCTTCATGCACCTTCAGCCCGTTCTTCTCATAAATTCTCCCAATGTTCCCACGAGCCCATCTGGCTCTATGCAGCACAAAGATTGACTGCACTACCATGTCTGAATAAAGACTTTTCACACTTCCCCGAACCAGTGATCTTACCTCTATCACTTTTAGTTCATGAACATGTCTCCTTGGGCCACTCTCACCATTCCATAGTTACTCTAGCCCATGTCACAGCTGCCAGCAGTGCTACCCCCAAATCAGTGATGTTTCACCGTCGGCGATGCCCCGGACTTCTGAGCTTATATCGTACCAATTTTAACCAGTTGGTCCGTGGCTAAATGGTTGAAACCGATGCGCCCATTGTGTGGAAGGCAAACGGACAAATGAACCCACAGAAGGTAAAGTACTACTTGGCTCTCACACTCGGATGAGTGGTTATAGGACAGCTTGCTTTGGGGCAATCCGCGGGCCGGTATTAGCGTGTCGTTTTTCAGTGACAAGAGCCGAAACTACCCCACTAGAGAAGAGTCCACAAGCCAAGAGTCTTACAGGATCCTAACAACGACAACTTTGTGTGCAAGACATTTGGATGGTCGGTCAGAGGAATGATTCTGCCTGTGCTCTTGTTTAGACCTTATCATTGACATGTACAAGCCGACCATGTCGTCTTGCGATACGGCGAAACGGCCGGAAGCGTTCAGCTTGATGTTTGCTTTGTCTTTGTCGCTATCATTCTGTGTAGAAAAGAGCTGTGAGGCTATTAGATTGCACAAGGTAACCCATAAGCAAACAACACACTCTAACGTCTAATAGGATTTTTACGTGCTGAGGAACACTCGGGAGATTATTCCAAAGGACAGGCGACTTGCAGCTCGAAGATCTTGCTAGAGGATGCTGGAAGGTGCCAACCTTTTCAAGAATAAATCACGGTATCTTGGCAAAGAACATCATTTCTGGCTTTGCTATGCACGAAACCTGCTTGAAGAGGAAGTCTTCAAAACAGAAACTCACAGTCATGTCGAACTGCTGGTCCACCGGTGAATGCTTCGAAGTATTTAAAGGCAGTAACTCGTCTTAGATTTCCTTTTCTGCAGAACAACTACCAAAAATTTCACTGAGTTTACGTAACGTCCGAAATGATGAAAAAAGCAGGTGCAGTGACAGTGGTTGAAGCGCGCACAGTGGTAACACTCCAGAACTTCGAAAGCCTTCTGAACTCAGTCTAGGCTACCAGCAGTCGGCTGTCACACGTAAAAATTCTGTTAATAGGTTCACATTTCCAACCTATGAATCTGTTGCCCGTCACTTGACCAATCAAACGCAAAATTAATTTATTGGCCGTTGCGCACCTAATTGGGAGGTGTGAGGGTTTGATACAGCGTCCAGGATGGGGTTCAATTGCAATGTCAGGTGCTGCCCTTTCAGTATCGAGATTTGGTGAACGCTTTGAGCCTCCGAAGAGCATCCACTGGAGTTATTACAGAAGCAGTGGTTCGGCAGCACTTCCAGATTCAAGACAGTCGTCCTGAACCTGTGCACTCGTTGCCCGGATGTGATTTGCACATCGGATCCAACTTAAATACACCAACTTGAACCTTGTGGAGTATTTCTACGCTAGCTACCCAACGGTATTGCTGGCTAGAAACCTCCGGTTGTCGTAGATGTTGCTCACCGGCGCACCGAGGTGGAGGTTGAGATGTTCTATCTTTTTTTCGTGATATCCTATTCGGTTGTTTGGCTGAATCGCCATCAACAGTGATAGGAACTATTGCTCAACTACCGTACAAACGATGCTTAACAAAGCGTGGAAGATGAAGAACGTCGGGGTCATAATGTCAATAGCTTTACTGACCTGTGTAAAACGATCAAGAACAAGTTACGTGTACCCCAGAACAACAACAAGCTAAACGCCTCTGAACATCATATCAAAGTAATTTCTAATCATTGGGATCGACTCAAAGTCCTTTGCGAACGTCACCTGGAACCAACCCCTACATAAAACGATACAACCTTCAACTGTGCACTCGTTAAATAGTACAAGCACGCGCGCCAGTTGGACTTTTTAGCTACGCTCAGTAAAGCTTCTACCAACGTACAATTGGAATCACCTGAACCCAACCCATGGAGGCTCGAAAATCCCGCGTCACTCAGGCTGGAGGTAGCTAACTTTATTTTGCGTGGCCCATCTACGGTCCGTCTCCGCAGGTTTTTCGCCAGCAAGAGTTCGGAGTTCGAAACCGTACCTGCTTTGACCATGCCTGTCTAGTACATGTTCTAAACATCCTAACCTGATGAGCTTCACTTTCTTCTCTAGTGATTCTGATCGGTTGTCGAATACATGTTTATGCACCACTTTATGACAAGCTCTGTGCAGCCTGCTATACTGCAAACACGCCAGTGACCAAAAACTTCTGTGCATCTTGACTGGGGAGCCAAGTACACCAACCATAGAGCAAGCTTTTCGTACATTCAACTTGTAATAAACCCTTAGGCTTCGGTGAAGTGTCACTCGTATCTGAATACTGCATACACTGAATTCCTCTTGCATGGCAAAGTTATGACTTGTTCACCTGCTTCGATGAGTAGACCGGCCGAAATCTCAAGTTCCTCTCCACGAGGTATCAGACGGACACCGGGGACTCAAAATCCTGGAAAACTGCTTTGCACTTTAAAGGTGGAAAACATATACCGAAAGGAAAGCTGCCATCCGATATTCTATTTATGCTAGGCCGTGCAGTCATCCGCAAGTCTAGATGCGATTTTGATACCAAGAGCCTGCATTACTTGAAGTGTACGTTTCATGATAGGATCGAAAGGAAGAGAAAGGGTAGTTATGCAAAACCCCACTAGTTGTAGAATTACTTCCGGATGGCATATTGTAAAGGCCCATTCAGCCAAAAGTTTGAAATAGAGCGCACAAAGTATATCTGTATTTTTCTTTAGCCAGGTACGTGCAGTAGAACTGAACTATCTTCGATGCCAAAGGTTTCTTAGAAGTTGAGCAAAACCGTTATTCTTGTCCAGTGGTGCGTATGACGCTGCCCATTTACTTGACGTAGTGTCAAGATGTAATCAATGCAGTCCCCACCCAACAAAGACCTGTCTATTACTCATGCAGTCCGGTCTATAGTGCCGGGGTTGGTCGTCGCAGAATTGTCAAAGTGAGTGGCCGCGTTATGCTAGGCATCAGGCGATAACTTTGGTTGAAAAAGTTTCCTCGTGTGTCTTTTGTATCAAGGTTTGATTAAGCTAGAGCTATGGATGAAGCTAGGGCTAATAACCCTTGCTGCATACAGTGGGGCGAGTAAGCGAAAACATGCCATTGCTGACGCCTCCCTTCTAACACTTTCACGTTTTCCGTCTCCCACCCCCAAATTTTAATACTTTCTCCGCAGGTCCCAGCTCTAGGACAGACCGTTTGCCCGCCCTGCATCACACTTAGCTGCAGATTCTGTATGTCCGAGATCAGTTACAACCCTAAATACTTCGAACTCGGTTTTCAAACCCCGGAAGCCTGCCTACTTAGCTACTTTTAATGTTCGTTCACTGAAGCAAGCAGGTTAATAGATGGCTGTTGCTCATACGCTGGATTCCTTCTGCATTGATGCATGTTGTCTGTCAGAACCAAGGACACAGGACGCAGGTACCGTGATCGAACTGACTGTCCCCTCGCTCTCTTCCAGGTTCCGGCTGCTCACCTCTGGTGATACAGAGGCCGCTGCAGCTGGATATGCTGGGATGGGTATTGTATTGAGCGAACGGGCGGAAGCGTCTTTGCTTGATTGGATACCCGTTGATAGTCGCCTCTGTGCGGTTCGTTTGGCAACATCTGTGAGAGAATCTAGAGGAAGTGAGGTCCATCGCACCTTGTTTATTGTGTCTGCTTACGCCCAACTGACTATAGCCCTGAATCTGCCAAGGACAGTTTCTATGACGCTCTAGGTACCCTTCTACAGCGGGCTAAAAGCTCAGATATTGTTGTGCTTCCTGGTGACATGAACGCCCAGGTAGGTAGACTGAGCGCTGCTGAGGCCCGATTGGGTGGTCGTCTTGGTTTGGACACGAGACGCACGGACAACGGAGACCGCTTACTTCAGATGTGTGCCGATCACAGACTGTTCCTTTGCAGTACGAATTTCCGGAACAGCGGAAATCGCTTGACAACGTGGTGCCCACCAACAAACCAGCGACGAACCCAAATAGACCACATCGCTGTCGTTTATCGGTGGCGAGGGTCGATCACCGCCTGCCGCTCCTTCTGAAACACCAGCGTGGACTCTGATCATGCATTTGTACGCTGCTGCTTTTCATTGCGCTTTTCACGTCTACGCAAAACGCGCACACTTCACTTAGCCACTGAGAAGCTAGTAGACCCGGAAGTCAAGCGAGACTATCAGAGCCAGCTCCTCGAGTCCCTGCCGGACCGTACGATGACAGAAATAAACGGCCACTGGGAAAAGATACCCAAAGCGCTAGTCAAAGTCTGTTTGCAATACAGCCCAGTCAGCCTCATCCAAACGTTGGATCTCTGATAGGACCATGTCTTTGCTGGAGACCCGACGACAGATTCCTCCTGGCCGCAACCACAGCTCCATCCGACGCCAGGTGAAACTGAGTGTCCGTACAGACCGAGAGGTTTGCTGGACCCGAAAGGCCGAAGAAATGGAGGATACAATCAATGTTGGAAAAGTCCGCAAGCTGTCCTACTTGATTCTTTCGACTGGTCCTCGAAAGCCTCTCTTCAGCGAAATAATCAGGGACCAAAATGGCTTCCTGATATGCAATAAAACATAATGTTTGGATGGCTCAGCACAGTACTTCGAACAGCAATTCAGCTGGCCACCTGCTACCTCCAGTCCGGAACCTTGGCCTTAAACAGAAAAGTTGACTGAATATGGAACCACCTTCAGTCTCAAAGTGTCTGAGTGTATTTCTCTACTAGAACGTCTTCGTGCTGTTGGTCCTGACGACCTTCCACCTGCTCTGCTTACGGGTGGCGGTAGATTTCTCATTCAGTGCCTGTCTAGCCTGTTTGGGTCTATCTGGGAGGAAGAGACCCCCAACAACTGGGGCGAATCAATGGTAGTGTCCATTTTCAAAAAGAGTACTCGTAGTGAATGTGGTGACCACAGATGTGTTAGTTTGACTCTTGTTGTGAAAAGGCTTCTGGCGTCACTGATTTTTCGTCATCTTGCAGTGGCACACTAAACATTGACTCGTGAGAATCAAGCGGGTTTTCGGCAGGGCAGAGTCAGCTTTGACCACATCTTCACATTTAGCCAGGTGTTAGAACATGTACAGACGACCCACAATCTTGATATTCCTTGACTTCAAGGTTGCGTTCGATTCTGTCGATCGGTCAGTGCTTTTAACTACACTTGCTCAACAGGGTATGCCCCAGTAGTTTGTGAACATAATCCGATCCCTATATTCACATACATCTGGATGTCTGAGAGTGTATGGCGAGCTCTCCAAAAGCTTCCCTACAAAAAGTGGTGTCCGACAAGGGTGTCCACTCTTTTGTTCAACTTCGTCATTGATGATAAGGAGGCGAACGCTGGAAGGTCTTCAAAATTCCGGTGTTCAAATCGTTTCCGATGAGAACCTTGTTGATCTGGAGTGCGCAGGCGATATCTCTCTTATTTTTGAAGACCGAAGTGGAGCACAAACCCTTTTTAATAGACTTACCATCATCATACCATCTTTTGACACGCATCTTGCATCTTCAGTGCAAAGTCATGCTCTCTGAAAATAGCTCTTTCAATTCAAGGGGAATCATTACCGGTTGTGGATAAGTGTACGTACCTTGGTAGTTGTATTAGCTCTGATGGAAATGTGTGTGATGAAGTCAGTGCATGAATCTCAAAGGCCAGAATCACGCTTCCTAATTCGCGTCACTTGTGGCTTCAAAAAGACATATCCTTTGGTCTCAAGGGTCGCATGTACCAGGCTACAGTAAGGGCTGTGTTGATGTGTGGTCGCGAAAGATGGCGTCCGTGGACAGATGATTTCAGGTGTATTCAAGTTTTGACTATTGATGTCTGAGAAGTATTGCTGATTTCGAACAGTGTCACGACTTCGTAACGGGGTAGTTAGGAAGTGAGTGTTTGTGCAGCAGGTACTTCAATCGCGGAAGACATCCAGCACCTTTAACTGCGGTGGCTCGGCCATTTGCTACGCATGCCGTTGTTATTCTCCGTGCCTGCTTCCGAATGGTGCAAACCGCGAGGTGGGCAACAAACGACTTGGTAGAAGAGTGTGAATATTTTGGTTATTGTTTGTGCGGTACGGCTTCAGGATTGGGTCCCCGTGAACCTTCCTGCGCTTGGCTAGAGACATTGTAAGAAATGGCAGTGACGCTCATGTTGTCAGTTCCTTTCCAGATTGTCTGACTAAACGCCCGGAGGTTTAAGCAACAAATAATGCTTGCGATAGGCTAGCACCAGGTCCTCTCCTTCATCCACGCTCTCTTTTTTCATTCACAGACTGTCTGATGATGATGATGATGACTAACCAAGGAATTTCATCGAAGAGGTGGCTCACGTCTTGCGTGGATCTTTAAAACTGGGTCATTAGATGGCTGCCTATGATAGCCTCAAAATGCTGTTTGTCTGGTCAGTAAAACGTAGATTATTGTATACTTATGCCATATTGACGAAAGCACTCCACTGTGTGTATTATTTTCCTAGGCTGGCTGATAGCCAAATATGTCCTCAGGTGGGGTGTTCTCGCTGTAAGGTCCTTAAAAGTTAAAAAATAGAATTCTGTCTTCGGAGATTTGTTTGTCTCCCTGCATGAATAACACCGTAGTTGCGTGCTGGGGAATCGTACCCCATTCAACGACGTAGTTCACCGGGAATTCATTCACGTTATCGGGTATTATCTTTGTTCTTTTCTGATGGAGTGTACCTCGCTGGAGCTCCTGTTTGATCTGGTGCGAAACACGCTGCAGTGAAGTGCACGCTTTAACCAGGCTGTCCAACTAAAGTATGTCTATCGTCTTGTGCTTGAGTTGCGCTGGGAACCACCTGGCTAGTGCCAGTTTGCTCCGACATTGTTGGGTTTTGTGTATTTCAATGCTATCTGAAAATATGGACACCGTTCTTTAAACCTTGTTAGAGACTGAGGCCTACTGCCGCGAATCTCCGCTGCACTTCTTTTTATTCCCTTATTCCCTTATCATTACATTCTCTTCTGAGTGGTTGCATGGCAGTTAAGTGCCACTGTCTACGATCCGGGTTGTTCAAGGTAGCCATTTCTGCCAGTCATGTGGCATTTTCTTTTGTATGATATAGTAAATGTTTACCAGTCGCGACAATGAGGCGTCTGGTTTTCTCAAATTCAGTCCACCTACCGCAGCGTCGTATGGCGCCACCTCACACAAGCGGCTGGAAGGAATAACGGATGTGTTGTGTATCAGGTGACAATCCGAAGGTCGGAGGTTCCAGTTTCCCCTTAGGTTCATAAGCGGGCGAGATGGCTCAGTGATCAGAGCGCGAATTACTGACCGGAAGGTTCGTGGTTCGAACCCGAAATCTACCTCTCAACTTCTCCTGTCTAGGCTTGGACAATCTGGCAGTATCCCAGCACTCGTGCTTCCTTCGGGTGGCATGGCAGCTAGGCACCGGAAGGGTTTCACAGACGAACTATACATGTATATATATAGATATTCGTTCGTTCAGCTGTAGCACCCCTTCGGTGCCTAGCTGCCATGCCACCCGAAGGAAGCACGAGGGCTGGGATACTGCCAAGTTGCCCAAGCCTAGACAGGGGAAGTCGAGAGGCAGATTTCGGGTTCGAACCACGGACCTTCCGGTCAGTACGCTCGCGCTCTAACCGCTGAGCTATCTCGCCCCTATATAGATATTCATAATTTGTTTACCCGAGCTCATTCTAATCCTCACCACATCCGCCCTTTTACATCAGTGACTGACCAGCTTCACTGTCGGAGGTACGGAAAACCTACCGTACAGAGATCCTATTCCCCGTGGGTACCCCATACGACGGTTTAACGAGAACGCTATGTCGACAATTGGTGAATACCTGGTCGATTACGTATATATTTTCCATAGAGCCTTTTTGGCGCATCGGATATCGGGATTGTGCGATATTCTCAGTGGCTGTTTTTTAATGGATAGCGCATGCCCATTAAAAGCTTATTTTGTTGTAGCCTTCTGTCCACATCACAGTCCCGCGTTCTATCTTTTCCAGCCAATTTACTTGCCAAAACATGCTTTTGATGTGATATCCAGAGCTATTCACCGGGAACCTAGACAGATCTGTGAAATTTAGGCTTTTCAGTGCTGGATGTTACTTGATGTCGAAATCATAATTTCCATGTCGATTATACCGTCTGCTGTTGCGGAATGGACTTCTCCATTTGATTCCGCTGCTCAAAATGGTAAGTACCGCGTTCTTTTGTGAATAGGTCAGGTTCCCACTCTTTAGCTGCTATTTTCAAGCGCATCCTTGCATGATTTTGTTTTTACGGCAGTCGAGCACTCGCATTAATTTCTGCCATTGAAAATAATAGTGGTGGTGCTGATGAATTATTTTTGTCATGATACGACTTCCCTCCTGAAATATCCGTGGTTTGAGTTTGTCGATGGCTTCGTTACCCTTCTTGCCCTTTTTGGGCTAGAGGACAATTGCGCGGCCACTTGATTTAGTTTTGATTTCCAAGTCAGCATAGTGGCACTTGTTTACTGTCGCTTTTTGATGGTACGTGGAGGTACGTGCACAGAAAACAGGAATCCGATCGAGTAAGCGTTATTTTGGCCGCATCTTCACACTGGACTGAGATAACGACCGGCGATCTCGAGTTCAGTGATGTGTTGTCTCTTTTGACCGATATATCCTGCGTCCGCGAAACAGGCACACAAAATCTCAGTTCGGTCGTATACCTTAATCCGCTCGGAATGAACCCAGATTTCCAGCACTTTGTTCTTCGGGTGTCTGGTGATCGTGATGCAATGGCTCGTAGTATCTACGGTGTAGGCGTTGCACTCAGCCGCAAGGTTGAAAGCGACTTACCAGACTGGATTCCAGCTGCTAATCGCCTTTGCGCTGTTTTGTTGACTGGTTCAATCAAGATCAACGCGTCTGGACATGGTGAACGGTGTTTGTTGTACCGGTATACGACCCGACAAACGGCAGCTCTAAGGCTGAGAAAGACAGTTCTTGTTAATAGTTGTCACGGTTGCTCTGGTCAGTGAGAAGTACAAATGTGATTCCGGCAGTTGATATATATTCTCAATCCTCAACTTTTGAGGAAGCCTATCTTAATGTCCATTTCGGGGTTGGTGCTCACCGTACAGGTGGGGAGTGACTTCTTGGGTTATGTCAATAAAGTTTGTCAGCTATAAAGCGTGTACCATAGGCACATTGTTTCCGACTGCTACATTTTTGGTCACCAGGAAGTGGGAGTGTGGGACATACAGCCAAGCCTTGGAGGCGGTGGTATGTTTGATTAGCTTGGTAACTGGGTAGCTACGCATTGTAGGCAATAGCTTGGATGCACGAGCGCCACTGCCTATGCGATTGGGCCATTTCTGCCAGTCATTAACCATTGGTGAGTTGAGTCCCGGGGTCCCCATCCAGGGAGGCGGCAGCTGTCGACCCGAATAAGTTTGCTGTTTAACGTTTTCATACTTCGTTGTCAGGTCATACACTGTCCACCTCTTGGTCGCTTCCACTCAGCACAAGGCTGGGCGAAAAGAGCTCTGCGAGGTAGACGGTCTTCTGGCATGCGTAGTACATGTCCTAACCAGCGTAACCTATGGAGCGTAAGTAATTCACCTATCACAGGAGAGTTCCTTCTTCCTAGGACCATCTGGCATACCTAAACATTATCAATCCGATGTTCCCACCGGACCCGACCAATGCTTCTGAGACACCAATGGTCAAACACTAACATCTTTTATATACCCTCTGCACGTAGAGACCATGTCTATAATCCATAGGATGGATCATACTGCCGCAATGTAAACTGTGCCCTCGACAGACAAACTCACGTGACGTCGGCCCCATAAGTGTCGGAGGTTGGCAAAAGCTGCCCTGGATTTCCCGATCCGAGAGGTAACTTCATCTCCAGCCAGTTCACCAGAACTTACACAACAGCCCAGGTAAATAAATCTACCACGTCGATCGGATCGTCTGCAAGAATGATATTTGGGTTTGGTTCCACCCAGTCCTGTAACAGCACTTTACACTTTGCAGGCGTGAAGCTTATCCCAAACCATGCGGCAGAGTTATTCAGTTTATTTAAAATGGTATGAAATTTTGAAGGATCTGAACCAAGGAGGGCAAAATCTTCCCTATACTCAATATCTGTGAGGGAACTTCCCGGAGGTTTCAGAGACAGGCAGAGAAATTTCAAGCAGTACATCAATAACAAAGTTGAAGAGGAAAGGTGAGAGAGGGCAATTTTGTCTTATGTCACTGCACGTGGTGAACTCGGGCGAAATCTTGCCATATACTTGTAGCACCCACAGAACCTCGCATATAAAGCCCTCATGGGGTATAAATTCGCAAAGGACACCTTTGATCGCTAGTCACTGCCAAAGTTTCTGACGATCGACAGAGTCAAAAGGAGCTTTCAGTTAAAGAATAATGACCAATGTTGGACGTTTGAAGGAGTGGCGCTGTTCAAGAACTTGTCTCGAGTTAAAGGTATGGTCGATGTATCCTCGAGCAGGACAAAACCCATCTTGATTCTCACGAATCTGTCTTTCGTGATGATCGAACAACCCGCGCCAGAGAGCATCTTAGACTGATGCAACGATGGTTTTGGCATGACGTTCTTGCGCCCTTTTCAAAGACCGGGATGACCCTCGAGCAGCTCCATTCTACTGGTATTTGGTTTTGGTTCCAAATTTTCTGCATTATGGTTTCCAGGCTGGTCACCAGGACCTCACCACCTTTGAAGAGTGCGGGGTTCAAACTCTCCGGGCCAGGTTCCTTCTCGTTCTTGAGGATTGATATCTCACACTGGATTTAGGTTGCTGACGGCGGGCTATTGTCCATGTTCCATTCAGTCCCGCCGGGTTCTTCCATTTGTTTGTTGAAGGTGACCTGCTGAACTGTTCTTGGAAGGTCTCCGCCCATCGCTCAAGACGACGATTGAGGGAATGAATTACCATGCCGTCTTTTTTACATATCGTTTCGCTGATACTTATCTTTTTTCCGGTTGATCGAATCAGCTTATACAGGGCGCGGCTGTTGCCTGCAGCGGAAGCGTTCATCTCCTGGGCCTTCAAAATCCACCAGCGTTCTCTGTCATTCTTCACGCTCCTGATTATCCGGTGGTTGAGGGATCTGCTTACACCGTCACAGTCGCTCGTTGCTGGTATGACCTTTCTGGCACCACTAAGACCTGCTGATCTCGACGATATCCACTGTTCATATAGTCGAGTCGGTTGGCTCGGGTAAACAGTTCTAAAAGCTGAGAACATAGCTTCTTTAACTCGCTTCCATTCAACCTCCAAGCAATCTTCGTTATCCGCTTGACTGTGCGTTTCCAGTAGCTTTCTCGCCACGTCAGCTCAATACGCTTGAGCTACTGAAACTGTTCGAAGTTGATGAATGGGACTGCTCTGCTTTGGTGGGCTGTTTTATTGCATGGCTGTGAGACTTGGCCTGCTCGACCAGCGGAACTGAGACGTCTTCAGGTGTTCAGCAATCGTTGTCTCAGAACCATAGCTTGTGTGCGTTGGTTTTCGGTTGTGCAACGGGGACTTCCATTAAAAAATGTGTCCAGCACCAGAAGCTGCGTTGGTTGGGACATGTGTTGCGTATGCCGAACCATCGTTTGCAGAACAGAGTACTGTCTTCCATACCCAATTCAGAGTGGCGGAAACAGAGGTGACCAACCCTTGACCTGGCCGAGAGGTATGAAGGAGATTACGAAACGTTTGGGTGCTGTTGTGGTGCTACTCGCCTTCCAGGATGGGGACCTCGTGATTCCCACTGTGCCTGGTTGGAGACGCTGCAAGACTTGGCTGCCAACCGATATCACTGGCGTTCTTGTTGTCAGGTTCTATCCAGGTTGCCTGAATGAGTATCTGGAGGTGTAGACACCTCGGAATGGTTGTAGTAAGCTAGTACTAAGTCCCTTCCCCGTCCACCTTTATTTTTTCTTCACAATAAGGCTTTCAAATAAATCATGGTTGTACAGCAGCGAAGCATCGGTGTTGAACACTGATGTCATGCTGTCGATGATGATGGTGATGATCAATCGGTAGCTGATAGCCATATGGTCCAATGAAGTCCAGGACTGTCTTGCGGTTGGTGGCCTCGGTGTGAACTTCGTACTGGCCGAGAACAGACGATAATCAGCACACGACTAAAGCAGTTGCTCCCCATCATCCGTACACTGAGCATCGACTCCAAATCTCATCATCATCATAATTAGCTGTAAGAATCGCGTACTTGTCGTACAGCGGTTGTAGCTGCTCCGATGATTTGTGAAGGTGGGGTAGGTAGCTGCGCATTGGAGGCGAGAGCTGATAATTTGGTGCGTCAATACAGGACTGTCAATGGGTTGTTAAGTGGGGGAATTGGGAAGGGAGCTATGCATTGAAGGTAGCAGGTTGGATGCACTAGCGCCATTGAGGGCGCGACTTGGCCATGTCTGACGATGTCTCAAATCATTGATGTGGCCCGTCTTGGGGTCGCCATCCAGGAAGACGGCATCTGAGTTTGCTGGTAGTGGCTCTCATACTTCGCTGCAAATTCTTTGTTTGACCTCTTCTGTCTCGTTTCCACCCTTCACATAATTGTGCGAAAAGAACCTTTCTAGAAAGTCGGTCGACTGGCATACGCAGCACGTGGCCAAGCCAACGCAACCTATGCAGTGTGATCAGTTCATCTATCGAGATTTAGTTATTTCCGAATACCATTCGACGTGCTTCTTCCGCACGTCTTCTTCAACTTGATCATTCATGTGACCCTCTAGGATTACGATATCTGTCATTGCTGACCGAAGAAGTCGTGACAGCTCTTGACAAAACCCGTGCTTCTCAGACTCAGGACTGCTGTCTTTCGGGGCGTATATCGATTCGACAAATAAACACCGCGGTGAAATGCATCGATCTTAATTGAGCCAGACAACCGCACAGCGCAAAGACTACTGTTTAATGGGATCCAGTCCCGTAAGGCGCTTTCAGCCTTGGGGTTGAGTGCAACTCCCACACCGTAGATACCATGAGCCATTGCGTCTGGATCACCGGATACCCGAAGAGTGAAATGTATGATATCTGAGCTCTTCCTAATCGGAGTGAGGTGCACAGCCGAAGTGGAGTCTTCTATACGTGTTTTAAAGACACAGTATAAATCGACAGAGAGAAAGCAAGGTTTCAGAAAGGGGTACCTGTTGCCCAATTTGCATAATGTACGAACATTAAAGGCTGCAACGTGGATCAGATCTTCTGAGGTTAGTTAGTGATTATTTTGGTTTATTTTTCTGGGCGAAGGCTTAGACACGGAATAATGATTAGGGGACTGGCAGATGGGCTGATCGCACTGCATCTTTCGATGTGTGGGGTGTGTGGGGGAAGACCGGTGAGCGAAGAGGAGCAAGGGCGAATGATACTTCCCAGTTACCCAAGACGAAGAAGGGGGTTTGGTTGACTTTTCACTCAGAAGTCTGACCCACAAGACAGTGGGGGGATTTAGGGTGTTGTTTTGGGACCCTGCCCCTAGCCTCTGACTCAGAAGTCTGAACTGCGAGGAAGCGGTTTTTAGAGTCTTCTTGGGGGGTCCTTCCAGGAGCCAATGACTCAATGGTCTGACCCACTTGTCTCAAGGGGACGGCCTGCCCCGAGGACGCAGGGAGTAAGGCAGTACTGTCTCACTTCTAAAGCTTAGGCAACCTGAAAGTATCCCTCGTGCTTCCTTCGGGTGGCATGGCAGCTAGGCACCGAATGGGTGTTGCAGCTGAATCATTTATTTTTTTCATTTTCTAAAGCAGCTGCGCACAGAACGTGCCTTTTGAGCAGCACCGGACTCTTCAGTTTTAAAAGTATTTTGAGCGTATTGAATAGTTGTCCTGGCAGTCACGGTCAACCGTTGAGCGATCAGATTGTGCGGTTTTTAGGGCCGATCTTCCGATTCGTCCTTCCTCGGGGTAGGCAGCATCGCTGCTTCCATAAATATGGATATGCTGGTCGACTTACTGCCTTCACACTCCTATAGCAGAGGACAGTACGGCTTTACTTTTAGACCTCCTCATAATACGATTCTTCGCAGTACGGAAACTTGCTGTTCTTCATCGGGCTGCTCCTCGTTGGCCTTCCTGGCATGGTTGAACCTTCAGGAACTGCGTTCCAGCCAGTATGCCCCGCAGGATCGTTGCGGCACAGAAGCTTGACCATTACGACAGGGCGACAGCTTTAGGTCGGGTTGGGTTGTGCTGAACATCAGTTAGTTCCAGTCGACACAGAACTCCAGCACAGACGCCCGGGAATTGAAGCAAGCTTTTGCAATGATGAACAACCCTGTTCCAGGTAATTCGATCAAATTGTCCAGAGAGGACGGGTGTTAGCGAAATTATCCGAGGAGGATGCCACCTTAATTCATTCACAGAAATGTCTGCTTGAAAGATGGGCTGAACGCTTTGAAGGACAGTTCGGCTGGGCACCATCAGCTTACTGTCTGGAAGGACCAAATGAACCCGAGTGGAACGTGAACATCAGTCCGCCATCGTTGACAGAAGTCTAACATGCGCTTTCATTGCTTCAGCGCAACAAAGCACCTGGCCCAGATGGTTTGTATCATGCACTTCAAAAAGGTAGCTGCCCTAGGTGGCTGACCCTGCGATTGCTCCAAAATAACTGGAATATCGTGCACCATGGCGTCAGATTAGTGAACATAACTTCCAACGTGTTTTCGACAAATGTTGGAGCTGCTTTACTCCCTCAGACTACCAAAATTGTCGTATTTGTGGATTTCATATATGCTTTTGACTCCGTGGATCGTCAGAAACGGTGATTGTCTGGCGGTAAAGCTTGTCCCTTATAAATTCTTGTCTCTGAGCTCTTGTGGACGAGTATTTGTCTACGGTAAATTCTCTCCCAAGTTCACTACATCCATTGGTGTCAGACAAGTATGTTTTGTGTTGCCCTTGATTTTTAAATTTCTGCTTGATGTGCTGTTTGAGTCTTCTTTATCCACCTCTAATACCTTGGGAATCGAGATACTCACCTTATCCTCGGTGGATGAAGCGGTGACAACTAGAACCAGTGCACCTCGTTACACCTCTGCAGGTACTGGTAGCTTTGGTCGCTTTGTAGTCCAATTGGCGGGAACGTCTGTGCCTTCAGAAGCATCCCTAAACACATCGGGGCCAATTTGCAGATCCCTGAAGTGGGTCTTTTCAGCTGCCTTTAATGTTCGCACTGATTTGCTGAACGGTGATGCAACTCTACGTCGGTCCTTGGCTTTCTACTCCGCCCACTATGGCACATCAGAAGGCACGTTAGCTTCAGATAGCCCTTTATGGAGACAAAGGAGGATTATTACAACAGTATTTGTAGGGTCATCACGGAATGTTCCACAAGGTCGCGCTTGGATCTCCGTGAGTGAGCCATAAGCGTCCAGCTATAGATGCTCGATCAAAATTGGCTGACATTCTGACAAATCAAGACATGCCTTTGTTTGGTCTGTATCCTGCACCTGACACATCCGTCCAGTTGACTTGGTGTTCGGTTATTAGGAGCGACTGGTCTCCGGACATCTCCCCCTTGAGGACGCTGTTCAACTGACCTCTTCTTTGAACTCAACTTCTCAGCACAACAAGCGGCTCTCGCTCACACGCCGAATTCTTTCTGCGTGGGTGTGTGTTTTCTTTCGAAAACAATAACCCAGGAGTCAAGTATTGTAATTGAACTAACTGCCGTCACTCTCTTCTGTCTTCTGGCTGTGCACCTCTGGAATGCAGAAGCCGCCGCAGCTGAACATGCTGAGGTTGGTATTGTGTTGGACCATCGTGTAGAAGCGTCTTTACTTAGTTTGATATCCACTGGTAATCCATTCTGTGCGGTTGTTTTGGCAACTTTTGTTAAGGAATCGAGAAAGCTCGCTGTTTGTTGTATCTGGTCATACCCCAACGCATCTTAGCTATGAGGGCAGTTTTTATGCAGTCACCATTGATGACAATCTGCCAGTAATAGACTGGCATCTAAGTGCCAGTTTTCACGATGCTGTAGGTGCCCTTTTGTAACTGATCATAAGCGAGGATATCGTTGTGGCCGCTGATGGCCTGAACGAACAAGTTGGTAGGCATATCGCCGCTGATAGTTGAATGGTAGTCTTGGACTCAGCATGGCACAAGCCAACAGCGGAGAGTGCTCACTGCAGTGCAGTCGACCACAGACATTTTTTACACTGTCAAATTCCGTAACAGCGGGAATCGTCTGACCACGTGGTACCTGTCAAATAATGATAATCGTTCATCTGTAACGCCCTTTCGGTGTCTAGCTGCCATGCTACCCGAAGGAAGCACGAGGGCTGAGATACTGCCAGGTTGCCGAAGCCTAGACAGGGGAAGTCGAGAGGCAGATTTCGGGTTCGAACCACGGACCTTCCGGTCACTAAACTCGCGCACTAACCACTTGGGCCATCTCGCCCTCCTGTCAAGGAACCAGCTCCGAACACAAGTAGACCAAACTGCCATCAGTAGTGAGGATTGATCACCGCCTGCCACTCTTTCTGGAATACTCTTTGGACTCCGACCATGAACTCCTGCTGCTTTTCCTTTGCTTTTCAAGTCTACGCAAAACTCGTGCACTTCGCTTAACTAGTGAGAAGCTGTTGTGTCCCAAACCCAATCAAACGTGTCAGAATGGACTCTCTCAGCACCCGTCTCCTGATCCGTTATCGGATATCAACGTTCACTGGCGAGAGGTATCCAAAGCAGCTCCTGATGCAGGAACTTCTACCTGAGGCACAACCAAGCCGGCCTCGAAGCATTAGATCTCTGATAGGACCTTGACTTTGTTGGAGGTCCCGTGACAGATTACATTTTGCTCCTAACTAGGATGCAGCTTGATCCACCATCTGATCACAAGTACGGCTGAGTTTCTCTGCAGATTAGGTAGTCTGATGGGTCCAGAAAGCCGAAGAAACCAGAGGAGCTAAGAGTGCTGACAATGTCCGCAGCTTGTTACTGTCGATTCGTTTGACAACTCATCAGAAGCCTCTCGTCAGTGAAGCCATCATGGACTTTCTGATATCCAGCAAAAGAGAACCTTTGAACCATTAGACAGAATACTTCAAAAAACAGTTTAGTTGGCCGTTTGACTTTTGATTCGAGCTCTCTGTCTTTGAAAGGAATGTGGACTGTGAATATGTAGATTTCTTCTATCTCAGAAGTGCTCGAGGCAAACTTAATCGTGTCCCGTGTTCCAACTACCTTCTGCCTACCGTGTTCAGTGGGGCGGCAAATTCCTCACTCAGTGCTTGCGTAACATGTTTACTTCTATCTGAGAAAAGGAGGTCCGAACCAACCGGGGTCAATAGATAATGGTATCCATCTTCAAAAAGGACACACGCAGTAAACTTAGTAACTGCAGAGGTTTCAAACTATCTCGCTTTACAACAAGACTTCTGACGCCACTGATTCTTTGTCTTCTTGAGAAAGCTCGCGAAAACTTAACCTGTGGGCAGGATTTCGACCGGGCAAAGGGTACATCAACCTGATCTTCACATTCCATCAGGTGTTATGACAAAGCTGTATTTAAAAACAACACCTTTTTGGTGCCTCTTGACTTCATGGGTGTTTTGGATTCTGTCGATCGGTCAGCTCTCCTAACTCCGGTGACCCAACGGTTGATGCCCACAAGTTTGTGTCATCAACATCATCATCAAAGACAGAAACACCAGTGTTGACACTGATGCTTTACTACCGTACAACCATGAAGTTCGTTCGTACAAATAACAGTACTCTCACAAGTTTGTGAATATACTTTGTTCCTTATGTTCACATGTATCCACATTCAGTGGGTAAGTGTGACCGTCATAAGTTGTGTATTGTTCGATAAGACATTGAAGGGAGTTTCGTGGGGTATGTATCGCTGCTGTAGTATTCTACAAGGAGATTACTGGGGCTCAAGAAATGCATCTGGTCAAATAACTGACGGTTCCGCACATTACAGCCTCGGGCACTCTTTATGCAAGTAAAAACCCTGACTGACGATGGTCGGACGCTGATATTCCACAGCATGATAGTTTTCTGCAATAGCTGCTTGTTATCATATTTTCTACCATAGTTCTCTATCCGTGCAACCGAGATTTGGTACAGCAGTTGTTCGCTACCAACCGTGATGGAAGGTAAATAAGGCGTGTGCCCGCTATACCCGCATGCGTCACAACAGCATAGCTGCCTACCGGTGCCCACGGGCTTCTGAAAAGACATTTTCACTGTAATCTCCTCTTGATCTTCTATCCCGCCTCATCAGGGATCCAAACAACCGTTCCTAGCCTCGGTGAAGCGGGTGCGTTTTTTAGTCGGAATTTTTTGGTGTATTTTCTGGCCAATTATCCAATAACCTGGTAGAATCCGTGAGTGCGCGGACATTTCAACGTCACGAGCGCACGAATCGAGTGGAGAGCCGTTGCGGTGAAAGTGAGCATACGACACGGCCAAAGGAACTGTGTACGCCATTGGTTAAAATGTATGGGACTGGTTGTGGAAATTTCCGCACTGAAAAATAGTGCTTTAATCCAACCGTTCGACAGTTATACGCAATACAGGATGTTGTTCCTTTCAGTCACTTGAATTGGCTTACTTTAATCAATGCTTCTATTTTTTGTTTGATGTAACACTGCATTGAACTACGATGACTCAATAGCCATCGTTAATTTGGTGCAGTAATATACACCAAAATGTCTTCGGCATATGATCTTACCGCGTAGCTCAGGACGGGCAGTTTTGCCTTCATGATATTAAAAGAGTTGGCCACTGTTATCCAATCAAAGGTGGTTGACTAGATCATCACAGATATGGAGGATGAAGTGAGCAGTTAAACAATGCAGTATTTTTCCGCCAACAGTGGAAAGAAGAAGCTCAGATGACGGCACGATCCTTCGAAGGCTATGACTTCCAGATCTTACTAGGCAAATTCAGCGAACTAAGTGTACTTCCTGGTGGAAGCAGAGGTGAATATATTGATTGAGTTCTGTAAGTCTGTGCGGTTATCAGATATTGCCAGTTGTTGGGTACTAACGTTTCCCTCCCACATGTTTAAGATTCGATGTTTAAGATTCTATTCCAGGTGGTGAATTCGTTTGGTCATAACATGGGGAAACAGCTTGAGACTATGCCGAATTTGTTGCACCAGCGCCCTGGGTTACCAACCTCATGCCCTTATAGCGAGAGTGAACTGTATATGATCCATGTAGCCTCCGGTTTTGTCGGTTCGGAGGGTTGCCTCTGTGAGGGATGATGATCTGTGTGAATATTACCGTCGTTGATTTCGCTTGTCCTTTGAGATGAGTTCTTGTTGCGTCTTGTAAGACTGCGCATTGCGTTTACGAAACATGCTATACCGGAACTCGATGCGACGTCCACTACTCGTATTGTTCCCTTGTTCACTAGTTTTTTGTAGTTGTAGTTGAAGCCACTTGGCTTTTAGTTATTGAATGACTAATCACACAAGTGAGACTGCTCGGGTGATGTTAGCTTTGTTTTAGTGCTCTGCTTACTGACAACTCTGCTTCCCCTGATATCGTCTACGCCCATTTATCTTCATAATGACTTGCACTAGCTATGTATTTTAACTGATGTGATGTTTGTAGTGGTGCTTCACGTTAAGAATTATCGTAGCAAAATCTGTTGATCTTTCTATCGCCACAGGTGTCTCTAATCAAGGTACGACAACTCCCACCTTGTTGGCTTGCCTTGGCGGGCCTCCGAAATCGCTGTGCTATCCGGCTTCCGATCCACAATTGGTTAACCACCTAGCTTCGACTGAGGCTTGTGTACACTCATCCGGGCAGGCAGAAACGTGAGTGCTGTCAGTGTTTGTTTCTTTCCGTTTCCTAACTGTGCACGTCCGTGAGGAATCAGTTTACCGGGTGATTCATATCTCATTTTGAGGCCTCACACAGGACACTTTTCATGTGTCTCAGATGGCTAGATTGGTTCGAGGCAACTTGGGGTGTTGGGTGCGATTTCTTTTTAGATTAGCCCACTATTTACTGTTAGGGGGCATCTATTCAGGCTTCAGCGGTATCCTAACCACCTTGTCCAGTTGCTTATGGACTATATATCGAAAGGGTCTCACTGACGAATGAAGACACACAGACAAATGAAATCACGCCCGCCAAATGCCTGCCTCAAATTTGCATATGATAAGCGTTGAGCAAGAGGAGATGCAATGTTGATACCGGTGTTGCCTGTGCATAAAATGGCTGCGATAACACGTTATCAGTCGTAAATCGATGGAAAGGTGAATAGCCTTTGGTTTAGGGGACTAGAGTGGTCGTGGGTACTACGATGAATTCTTGACCAATATCGTATCGATATTTTCATTACTCGCAGTTAGTGTGAACATCCTTAAACTGATGACATTCTATTCCAGTGATGAGTGCATGGATTGATAAACGTGTCCACCGCCTGCTTGAAACCCGAATGCTGTGAAGAAGGGGATTCATTACTCATAGGGTTGCTGAAAATTCTTCGACAGCCCACGACCGGTTTCGCCCTTCTTGGGGCTTATCAGGTAGGCCCAGTCCCCGAGTTTCCGTCATCCTTAGAAAAAAATTGTTCAGCTGTAGCACCCTTTCGGTGCCTAACTGCCATGCCACCCGAAGGAAGAACGAGGGCTGGGATACTGCCAGGTTGCCCAAGCCTAGACAGGGGAAGTCGAGAGGCAGAGGTCGGGTTCGAACCACGTCAACCACCGTCAACCTTATGTTCTAGTTGAAACCAAATTGCACAAAATTAGCGAAATACACTCATTTGCAAACAAATTTGGTTTTGCGAGAGACTCACCTGGAACCCAGCTGAATCTTTCGTTTGTGATGTTTCCAGGCAATTGAATGTGCTGTACCAGGCCGCCTCATGCTTCAGTTGGTACGCTATTCGAGATATCGCGATACATGTATATACGTAACAGCACAAACGAGAGATTCAGCTGGGTTCTAGGTGAGTCTCTCGCTAAACCAAATTTGTTTGCAAATGAGTGTATTTCGCTAAACGGGATCTTCTGTTTTGTCACTTATGAAGGTCATTGTACGCGGTGTGTTCGGGTCGGATGGCCTTTAGGTACGCATGCACCTTTCACGAAGGCAATCGAGTCGGCAAATGTGAACCCCGACACGAGTCCTTTCGGTGTAAATGCTGACGAACTTGGGCCGACTACTCCATCATTCTTCGCATGGCATTTTTATATAAATTCACCAGTCGACAGAAAGCATCTCAATTACATCAGCTAGAAATCCTTGTGAAACCGGAGCAGCTTTTCCACAACCTTGCTCATAGATATTTAACCCTTCAGAACATTACCGTCAAAATAATCCTCACTCAAGAAAAAGAAGAGTACTGTAACTTCAAGCAACTTCGATTAACACCCAGCACATACCCTTTTTTACGGCCTGATAGCATCATGGCTGGTAAAACTAATCAGTATATGTATATCGTATCAGACAACCTGGAATGTGGAACCAGTAACATTGCACTTTTTCTTTAGTTCTCAGCCCTTGCTACTGGGAAGGAGTGTTTGTCCAGACGAATCACATGTGCGTGAAATGCTTGACATATTAAATTCCCAAAGTTAACAGGAAAATGTTTCCGACGAATACCATTGTTGGTTGGCACTGCTGGTAGCAGATCCAGTAGCGCCATTCAGTAGTAGCCATTCAATAGCGCAATTTCCAGTGTTCTTCCACTCAACCATCGATCATCTACGAGATATACCTCGATAACTGTATTCCACAATATCTACCACACGCTTCATGCTGTTATCAACCTCACTCCCTCTAATGATTTTCTATTGCATATACCGGTAGTGCTTGGACTTCCGATGAAGGTCTCTGGCTCATTCATCGTTATCTGCTTTTCATTTCAAGTCAAATGTTTCTGTTATTTTGTAGCATTAAAGTGGTAGTGCATAGTTTGAATGCTCCATATGCACTGCGAATCCGACGGTGATAGTCCTTTACACCGGGTAATGTACACACGGGACATAAACCGAGGATGAACTGTGAGAGCATTAGCTAGCTTTGTCCTTAGGTAGCCGTCGCTGTTTGAATGGTATCATATCGGCGGTCGGTACCTTGCAACAGTTTTCCTTGCTACTTGGATGTTGGGCACATGAAAATCGGTGGATTTATGTGCCGCGTCGACACAGTATCAGAAATTCGAATTGCGTCGGCTCAACATTCCCTGGGTTAAAACAACCACACCCGATCTAATGATGCTCAGTCCGAACATAGTGTGTTCCGGTTAGTCGTCAATCCAAAAGACGTGCGTCACCAACTGACCATCCAACCCTGTTGGCTTATTATCTTTTAACGCACCCGGTCAGTTTGGGACCACTCAAACGGTCATGCTGACTTCATGATTCATGTGACTGAAGAGCTTAGCAAATTCACTAAAAGACTATCCACTTACGTATTTCCGTAGGCTTACCTGTAACCCGTGACAGGAGCTAGACCCGAAGCACTTAGGCTTGGCTTCTAAGCGAAACCAACCAGACCATTATCAAGATTCTTACCAGCTTGTAACTAAGCATAAGTTTCTGGGCAACTAGGTCACTTCAACTGGAAGCGTACATTTTTAATCCCGCTCGGTTTATGCAGTTTGACCTTATGGCACTTTTTTAGCGCGTCGTCTCATAGTTGTTCTTCATTCACTCAAACGATCTCAATGAAAGTCGGAAGGGTTGTGGGGGCCCTTATTTGTAAGACCTATCGACCATAGACTGGACGACATTTCGTTCAGCGTTCTAGTGATAAATTTCTTCTCTTTTAATTCACCTAATAGCTGTACTCGTCATACTCAACCCCCGATGCCCATCTACTTGGGGTCTATCACATGTCCACCGTTTAACGAACGGAACCGAAGTCGACCCAGACGGCGACCATGGTCAGAACACGAAGATATCACACTTTTCAATTTGTACTACTTAAATGGTCCCAATTGGGATCTCATTTCCACCCAGTTGTCCTCGATGAACACTGCTCGACCTCGTACTGCAATTGATGTTCGACGACGGTATGAGCATATACTGCGACGAAGTATGTTGACGACTTTCTTGGGGAACAAAGAGAACCGTTCGCCCAGTACTGCCAAAAAACCACTGTGAGTTCCTCTCCGTATTATCTGTTGAATGTGATTCTTGCATGTCCAACTCACTCCAAACTTTCTTTCGCCTGGGGTTCAATTGTCACTTCACTTTACTGCATATTCTTTTGTATTCCGGAGAGCCGGTTACGTCGTTAAAATGAACACATTATCGGGTTGTGCAGAGTGCCTTTTGGAGTGCCTGAAGCAAATTTCGTTCAAGCGAATTTACGTCACAAGTTGTTAGATGTGCCCACTTTGGGCCAACAGGTTTTGATTTGGTTTGATCCTCTACGTTCTCCAGTACTGCAGTGTGGCATGTGGTCTGTAAACACAACCTGGACAAGAAGTACTGATGACTGTGCTACTCAAGGCACATCGTTAGTGCAGCCTTCCGGAATGAAGTTGATGAAAGCCAAGGAGTTGTTTGCCGCGGGCTGTTTCGGAACGACTTGTAGCATCTATAATTTTTCATATATCTGTTCAGTGGGTGCCATTTAGGAATTCGATTAGTGAAATGATTTTCAACCATTTTTTATTCATCTCACCTCTCCTGGGGACGCAGAAAGTAGTCCTTGTACTTATTGTACTTATTGTACTGGTACTCGCTAACGAGTTTACGGAACGATGTTGTCGCTCCACATCTTTTGGGGAATTATTCTGGTGTAAAATATCTGGTGCTTATCTAGCATGTCTCATTTCTGTCAGCAATACATCCAATAGTGGAGACAAACAAGGTCATGGACAATCAGAGTGGAGCGTTAGAACATCAGTCGAGAAATGGAAAACTGGTATTTGATCAGGTGGCTGTTGATCTGTTCGCCGAGCTTGGCAATTGAGTTGCAAACGTTTCGTCACCAGTCGAGGAGACATCTTCAGTGCGCTGAAGATGACCCATTTGGATTTTGCCTCCTGAACGCCTTCCTTGGGAGGTCTCAGTTTGTGTTCCGCAATTTTGTTGAAAAGCAATTTTCACAAACTCTTCTCATTGAGAGCTTTTACCCAGCAGATTCTTACTACTCTATTATATAAGCACTATAAAAGAGACTGCTACGGTAAAGCATATGAACACAATCTAGGGCAGCTCGGCCAAGTCACCACTTACTCTCCATGTATCAGGCGATCAAGAACCAGCACTCCGTGTCTGATGTACTCCAAAGATCTCTCGCTTAACTTAATAGTATGATCAGAAGCTATGTCGCTCCACAGTTGTTTGTCGCTGGTCACGTGATCAATTCAAGTGGGTCATTTCGCTATGCAGCAGACCATCGATATCGATCCAAATGTGTCCAAACGGTCACAACAGGATTCCTGTCACAACCGATTGATGCGAATTCTGAGTCTACTTTTTTCACGTGACATACCGTTCGACCCAGTACCTCTTGACCAGTGGACAACATCCACTTGGTGAAGCCTATCTATGTTTAAAAGCCGAAAAGTAGGGGATCTACGTCCCTTGGTGACGCGTGTTGACTGGCTTCTCGAGTGACGAATTCTCAGATGGAAGCTTCACTCATTGGGCAATCTTCTTCTCCCTCTGGGCTGGTAGTGCTAGGAGAGTTGGGAATTTTTAATGGAGATTTCGTCCTATAAAGGAAATTAACCTATGCTGAAAAGCAGAGAAGCACTTTACGTCCGTTGGATTCTTATTGGAAGTCATCAACAGTGCACATCTCTCGGAATCCCGCGTCACCGACTCGAGGTCCAAAAAGACTACGGTATTATTTCGTTTTATGCCAACGATAGGAAAGTATACTAGTGGTGATGATCCTTTGATATTCAGCATTAACCTGCAAAACGATCGTATACAGGACTAGTTTATCCGTTACGTACATCCCAGCAAATCGAATGTCTGCTGTGTTTGTGTCTGACTGTTTCAAACGAAGGTGAATATGATAGTTTTTCCAACCCCTTCATGTTCCACTTCTTGATTTCCTCATACACAACCACTTAGTAGGAGCTGTCATTATGACGATCCAACTGTTTACGTATCACCCAATGATACCCAATGATACTAATTCGTGACCCACACCCTTGCACGTCAGGTTAATGGTGTTGTGGGCTGGGGTGGAGACCTATTAGATTTTTTAACCCGGATTCCGATTAAAGGTCCCTGTCTTCCCTATGTTAGGGCATTCCAGCCCTCTTACCTCGTTTTTTTCCCACACGGCCCGTCGCGTAGTCTTATGTCTGAACCCATCTTTAGCTTCCCCAATACTAAAAACGTTTGTCGTTTCGTTCTGCTAATTCAGCCGTATTTGTTGTTCGGTTGATTCCATCCTTTCCAGTTTATCATGGAAACAGAAATCCAAGCCATATTCTGCATCAACCGATCCAGCGTCCAAGCAACGGAGAATGTGCTCACCGGCCCTCGTTAGCAACTCACGCCCCGCATTGGGTATTCAGGCTATGTCTCAAAGGAATGCCAATGTTGGTCTTCCTTCAGATCAGGTAGGGCTGCAGCTGTTTCGTGTCCAATCTTTTTGTTCACATATCCTTGCAACATGGCTTCTTCATGAGTTTCCAGACTATAACGGCGTCGCGTACAATTGCTTCCTAGAGAGGTTTACAAAAAGCATTTCGTGTCACTCACGGAACCCCTCCCCCGGGGGGGTGGGTACCCCCTATGAGGCACCATTCTCCGAAAAGACGTAGTCTCCCTCAAGACAGAAATACAGCCACTTGATAGAGTCGATCTTCCTCTTTTTATTTCCCACCCCTTCAAAAAGTGTCATTTGTGAGGTGATTCCAATACTCGTTTGCCTGTCTAGGTCACAAAACATTCTGTCGGTTCCAATAGATTCTCCAAGGTGCATCACTTAGGCTAGCTGCCTCCTTCAACTGACATCACATGTAGCCAACACAGGCCAGGAATCCTTGAGATGCTCAGCATTGCCTGTCCTAAACCTTTAGAATGAGCTCCAAGTCTGCACGGATGTCTTACTGGCAGGGTAGTCAACTTTCAGTCGTACGTGACACAGTGTCATATCCGCAAATGGTTATTCGGTTGACGGATTCCAGTTTACTTTTAGAACAAATACCCATATTTTGTGGATGGGAAATAAATGTCTTGAATATGTGACTACACGTTCGTCGCGTCAAGCCAGCTAAATGTAGGATGAAAGTTTGAGAAGTGTTTTACAGCGTTTCTCTTCTATTTGAGCCTCGAAGAGCAACAATCTACATTCAGCTGTCTAGTTCTTTATCGGACAACCTTGCCACTGGCGTCCCACTTTTCTTTTACCTTCTAGCTGACACCCACCATACCATCTTTGCTCAGTCAGCTGTCTGTCCGTAAGTCTTCGCCGGAGCGTTTAACAATTAGTCTTCCTTGTCCATCCGAACTTCCGACCCGTCAACTAAGGTGAGTTCTGTGATTGTATGGATGAATCAATCAATCTTTTTAGTTGCGTTACTTGAAGGTGATTTTTTGTACCCTCATTCTCCCACACCACTAAAAATGGTTTGCATGGAAGTCGATCAGTTGCAAATTCCAAACAGTCCAAAGTGATTTGCAACGTTTAGGCTGGTGGTCATTTGATGTGAAAGGTGTCATTTCGTGAACCCAAGGGAACTCTAGTTTAGAAAATTCCTAATCATTCTTGCTTATTTCCCCAGGCTTTTGTTCCTCGGTTGGATTGTTGGACGCAACGCCGGAGCCTTCACGTCTCTTCATGTTAGCTTTGATTGTGCAGTTACATCATCCATTTTTAGTTGAACACACGAATATGTGTACCTACTTCATTCAACCACGTAACCTCCCCGCGCATTAGCACCCTTACGAATCCTCACTATGAACATGAAGAGGTAGCGTACGGTTGAATTGGTGTAGCAATGGTCTGCTACCTTGTTCTGCGTGGCGACGAAACGTGATTGGCGATAATCAATCTTAATCATCTGTTCTGTAGGCCTCCGCTCTAAGATCACTTCAACACTGAATAGCCGGCATTCTGTCCAAGGCTGGGGTAGGTCTCAGTGGCTCTGTATTTTTATTACAAGTCAGGACGATCAGGTAATGCTAGTTTTCTGTCCTCCTACTCACCAATGAGTGGATCGTTCCCATCAGTTCTGGACGTTAAATACGCTCCCGGACACAAGGTCCCCCTAATCCGAAAGAGAAATGAGAAGTGGTGGTTTGGATAATCACCTCATACTGCCAAAAGGCAAATAGGCTGTGGACAGACAACATCACAGTGAAACGCTAATTAGCTAACTAGCTGCAGAAATGACTAAAAATAATAGTAATCACCCAGTTGAAACATCCTTTCGGCGCCTATCTGCCATGCCACCCGATGGAAGCACGAGAGTTGAGATGTTGTCAGTTCGCCGAAGCCTAAACAGGAGCAGTCGATATGGCACGGGGGAGAGAGTGCTCGAACAATGGACCTTCCGGTCAGTAAGATCGCGCCTAAATCCCTGAGCTATCTTATATCAAGTTTCAGATTGCTCAGTGGTTAAGGCGCGAATTTGCTGACCAGATGGTCCATGAAACGAGCCCAACCCCGGCATCTCGATTGCTACTTCCAGACCTGGGCAACCTGGCTGTATCTCAACCCTCGTGCTCAGACCTGGGCAACCTGGCTGTATCTCAACCCTCGTGCTTCCATCGGGTAACATGGCAACTAGGCACCAAAAGTGTGCTGCAGCTCAAGGATTATTACTACGTCATATGAGAAGTCTTGAATGAAACTTTCGGATAGTCTGGTAACACAGTGATCTAATCTTTCTGTGGTCAAATATACCAACGATTTGTTTGGTTTTTAATGGATGGACCCATGACTCCTTCAGCCTTGTCACACTTGGAATTCGAGTATACCAGGTTTTGCGTTTCATTCCCTTTCGATTGACACCCACCATTTATTCATTTTTCCTTACATAAAGTTCCCGGCCGATAGTGCAAACATCCAACCCAACCCCATCAACGAGTTCACAGTCATTGGTGACCCGACCTCAGTTCAATCTTACAAGCAGCCTACCCCCTGTATCTACATGTAACATTTCCCAAGCGTCTCAGGTATCTATTGCTCCAGACACTGTCTCGGCCCACCCTGGTCTACCTAGTCTCCCGAACGCCGTCCACCGTTCCATTGCTGGTTCGGCTTATAGTACGGATGACAACTTTCTTGTCCAAACTCCAACTAAAGCACTCAGTGAGACCGATCAAATGTCTTTCCATCTTGTGAGTCCTCCGGCTGTGCTGCGCAACCTGGCCTCGGGGAACAACAATGCACGTTATGTCGGCCTCGTTCACCGAGGTTTTAACGACTCCGAGAAATCTTCAGGACTCCATGTGAGTATTCTAGTGGTACACGTGTCCCCTTGATTTTTGTTGTTTAGGTACATTCGTCATGGTTATTTCCATCCCTTCTGTTCAAATACTTCCTATCATTTGTGTGTAGTGAGGAGATTCCGAAGTTTCAGTTGAGATCTCATCCGGCAGATGATTTCAGCGAATGCCGAAGAACCATACACCCTGTACGATAGTCATTGGCAGTGCACACCCCACAAATCCAAAGGGAAAAAACCATAGTTCATTTGCGCTTTCTGCGAAATCGTCGCTCAAAGAGCCAGACAACGGAGGAACACAAGCTAGACTCCGTGACTGAAGAATCGCTACACTATATCCTGTCCAGCTGCAAGTGAATCGCACCATTGGTCAGCCACCTTTAGCCCAGTGGCATATGTTTCCACTAACAGCTGGAGAGTCGCATGTCAGAATCCCATTGGAGATCCGCTAGGTCTGTAGCTAGGATGATTCCAAACGGGTATAAGGTGTGTGGCTTCATGGTGTCGGTTGACCTCACTTGCAGGACCGAGTCTCTATAGTGATCTCTCCCATTTTTTTCAATTTAGTAACATTTTTCTATGTGCCAGTTTTCTTTGGAATGATTGCCAAGCCAATTGGTTCTTTTTTTAGCTATTAGCCAGCTCCCTTACCTTATCCACATTTCCCACCAACTGCGAGTTAGTCGAAGGGCCACTGACCTGTATTTTTCATCCACACTGCTGTAGTAATCCAAGTTCAAGCTATTGCCTTGTTAAGAGGTCCGGCCCCAAACCAAGTCAAAATTAACTAAGGTCATAAAAACGTGTATATCACCTTAGTAATCTTGCCAACAATTCCGATTACTCGGCCCTGAAAAATCGCCTTAATTCTCCTTCAAGTTACAAGCGCTCCAGGGTACACTGAAGCCCCTTGACTTCATTGATTTCACCTGGCTTTGCGCCTTCTACTGCAACGTTTGGGACATCCCACCCGGTTGATCAATGATTGTGGTTTTACTTCAGTTTCTTCATTCTTTAGAGTCGTCGACAATCTCTGGAAGTTCATCCTTTATCTTCGGATTTTGAGCCCAGTCACTGTGTTTTCATAGAACTAGTTAAGCAAATGATGTGAATTGTGTTCGACTGCAAATTGATGATCAGTTGCCATGTCTTCGATTATTTTTGATGAGTCTAATTCAGTCCACTTTATTTTTTATCATGCGAACAAACTGGGCTCTATCAAACTACCAACCCCGTATACAATGGTTTTGTTTTCACCCAAGTATTTTCTGTTTGATTATTGAAAGATCCAGATCGGATGCATGATTCGCAAATTTATTTCCCTCTCAGTTTTCGCTCTGGATGGATTTTTCTTGCAGCTTGTGTATGCCGTTTTCACGATATAACAAATTGTGTCGCTAAAACCGTTTCTTTGTTCGCTTACATGAAACTATACCATACGGATGCGACACTGTTTCGCGATAGTTCTCAATAGCTCTGCCGTTACCACCCGTTTCTGTCAACGGATTGGCTCCTGATTGATGGTATCTGCATGAAACAGCTAGACTTACCATTTTGCGTTCATAAATTTACTGATTAAAAGAGCAACCTTCCACTCACAATCTATGGGAATGCATGCATTATCTTGACCGATGTTGCAACCGGGCCGTCCGGTGTTAGTTCCAGTTGGTCTCGTAGTAACCGCTCTTAACGGAGCTAATTTCTTAGTTTATTGACAAGTACTATGATTTTGAGTCCTCGATTGAGGACATGATATGCGTCCTATCAAGAATGAGTGGTTGTGGAGTTCGCTAATCTTATTGTTCATGAATCGAGCGCTTCTCATTCTCAGCCACCTTTTCGTCCGTGAAACTCTACTCTCTCTCTCTCTCTCTACGGATTTCCTGATGTCTTGTTTACCCCCTTCCACTGGCAGCGTTCCGTGTGTACACGTCTATTCGATAGCCCAACACATCAGCTAAAACACGGACTTGGTCCAGAACGAGTGGACCACGTGGTCCGTCCGCTAGCATATCGATCGGTTGGTCCCAGCATTTTGTCGGCTCCCACGGACTTTGATTGTCTGGAGGTATTAACGGCGAAGGCAACTGTTTGGAACCGGGCTATTACACCAATGTCCTCATCAGCCTGCGCCCCCATCAGCGCCCCCAAGGCATCGTTTTCCGTGCACCCAACAGAAACACTCATCCTGCCCCAGGAGTCTTCCTGCCCACCACGGAACAGTGATTCTCCTTGTTCTGTCGAGGGGCCAATCCAGGAACCTCTAAGTCCACTCTTACCACTGAAATTCCATCCTCGACAACAGCCCCAACTGTCCTGTCGGCGAGTTGTCCAGATTGGCATAGAGGTGAGCCATACTTGCTTCATTTTTTCCCATCCATCCCTGGTTCGGATGTGATTCGTGTTGATCTTCTGGTCTTAATATATCGGAGAAATTCTAAGCTGTGGGTAATTAGGTGACCAGTGTTCATTCCACAAGAACCTTCCATAATAAAACTGCTGTAACGCGTAGTCCGAAGAGGTTCTCTATGCGCTGCCATCAGTTTCGTATAAACGAGATCCCATTTTGTATAAAATTGAGCCACTCTTTCGCCATTGGTTGTTTTTATGCTCCTTAATGCAGTCGTTCCAGCAAGTATACTAGGGGTCCAAATCTTTACTTAACCTGGCTGTTGCTGAACTGCTAGGTTAAACCAGTGTGCGATTTAATTATATCAGAATGGGAATGTACAGCTACCTTTGTCGTAACACTGCTCTCCTCAAGCCTCTGACACTTGTGCTCTTATTGAGCCTATTTACCACCAGGATTGTTGAATAAAACGATGTTTTCTCTGATTATGCTTCGCTTTTCCTTTCCATGCCTCTGAGTTCAACTAGTGACCCTTACTTACCTTCAGTTTCAGCTTTGCAAAAATTTACTCCATCAATGGCTAAGACAAACACCGCGTTGATTTCCGGTCAGCGTGCCCTGTAATTAGGAGCATCAATGATCAAACAAACAATGATAGTGATTATTTATCGCATTGTTTCTTTGAATGTTTGATTAACTGCGACGGAACATTGTCGTACGCACCGATAGGTCTACAAACGATGTTGCAATCGTAAGAGATTTATTGAATGAGTCCAGTTATATGTTATTTAGTTTTACGGTGCATTTTGATCGCTCTGTTAGTATCACACGTTTTGTACCTGCAAACTCCATCCATTATTGGTGCGGTTCCCACCGTCCTATTCTTCATGGTAGGCTATGACTACGGCATTAGGGGAAGTCGCGTGACCTGTATTGATGAACCGAGCCAAGGCCGCTGTCAATCGTAAAGTTCTTTGTTCCTGTATGCAATTTTAATCGCCTGAAATTTATGGAATCTCCAAGAGTATCATAACCGAGAGGCTCAACTGGACTTTATTTGATTATCTTGTTAAGACTAAATTCATTTGAAAATGAGTATATGAATCTGGAAACCTGGTAAGTACTTTCTTAGCATTTAAGCATATTGAGGCGCTCATGCGTCGTGTTATTACCAAAGCTAACAGAATAATTAAAGTCTACATCCTGATGATTTGATCCTATTCTAACGTGTTTCGATGGTAATTCGTGAAGAGAAACGAAGAAATCCAGACACCTGTCAATCATTCAACCGCAACCATAGTCACATTTTTAGTCATATGGGGATACTGTACTACTCTATCCTACACTCTACTTAAGATTCCATTGTGAGTAGTTTGTCAAGAAGTTTTTGAAATTTATCCGAACGTCCCAACATGAGGAAAGTGTCGGGGATTTCTCTTTTTGCTCGTTAGTTTCCATCTTTAAGCCAAGGCTTCTGCGACAAAATGTATATCGTCAGCTTTCAGATTCAACTCTTCTCTTGTCCCCGGCTGTTGTTGTGACGGTGAAATCCTACCTTCTGAGCATAATGTCTTTAGGTGTAGAAGGTTGAATATTGGATGTGATAACAGTAACGAATAAGCTTATGATGGAGGCTCTAATCGGATTTGTTATAATGTATAATGGTTATGTTTTTTCGTCTTTTATTTGTCGTCTGTCCCCCACACAGTCACGTCTCGCGAATGATCTAATCGTGTATGAAGGCTTAAAATAGATCGAACAAATATCAGTTTCACTATGTATACCTAATAATCTGTGGGATGTGCATCGCAAAACGATGTTCAATAAAGCATCACTTGCAGATTATAAAATAATCCGTGGATGTCTTCAATCCGTTCTGTTGTGTCTTGTCGCCGGTACCTTTATTTTAGGACCACTTGCTACTCATAGACCAACTGACCATGTTTCTGGGCTGTTTGTCAGGTGGTAGTGGGTCTGTCGGCCGAGCCTGGCAATTAGCCTGCGCACAAATCAACTGCCGCCCGATCAGTAGCCATTTACCGCACCCGAGCTACCAACGATTCATAGAAAATATCCCCCGTCCGTTGTGCTAGGAGGTCAAATTCAACCTTTTTAGTTTCGGAAATGACTTCCATATAACCTATCAAAACCATTGATGTGCATTGACTATACGTAACGTGTCGTAAACAGGTTGAGTTACCGCCCTTTCCCATACAAGACCGCACGTTTGACCACAAGCAAGTCGTGAAAGAACCTGTTTATCCTTCAAAGATTTCCGTACTTTTCTTGCTACAAACCAAACGGGGACTAAGTTTGTGATCATCTGAGGCGTATAGATGTATACTGGACAAAACATGAGACTCAATGTTTGTTTAATGCTGCATCTGTTCTCATTTATTATGTAATTTCGGTCCTCTTTTTGTTGGACAACCCAGTTAAGTGTTCAGGAGTTAGAAATCACTTGTGCTATGCTCATGCTCTCGGTGAGATAAAGCAAATAGCATACACAAAAGAGGGAACCCATGTCGAACGAAGACAATTCCGCTGGCTTGTGGAGCGAGACACTGTATGCCAACGGTCCGCTAGGAGCTCACTTATGGCTGCGTGCTGGTAAATTGCCCACAATAGACTGTCTTCCCTGAAAAGTTAGACAACTGACCAGTGCTGCTTACTGTGTCTCAGTATCCTTGTCGCCTATTTCTACCCCAAGCAGGGCCTGACCATGTCGACGCCTACCAAGTTTGCACTGGTTATGTGGACCCACCAACGAGACAGCGAGTGACGCTTGCTGGTTGGTAGACTGACAACGTTGGTCTGCTATCGTGAACTGTACGTACGAATTTTTTGTGCATCAGTGGGATGTACGGATAGCCAATTGTCTGGACAGACTGAGAATCAAATATGTGTGCATGGAACACTTCGGGTTATGTGCGTAGCAGCTGTAAGCTCGTTAGATTACCTCGTCTTGACATGGGGACATTTACAGTTTGACCCCGATTCGTTTTGAAAGTCATACCGAGACAAGTCTATGATTTTGAGTCGCTATAACTTGAAAAAGGTCTGTATTACAGTTTTGTGTGTAAGGATATGTGGATCCCTAATTCAGGGAGTGTACCGACCGCATTGGAGACAGTTCGAAATCGGGTTTACAGTTGATGAATCCTGATTCTATGAGCGGATATATGCAGTGAAAGGAACGTCTTTACTAGTCATCAATTGTTCTTGCTTGGGTCACTGTTCTGTTAGACCCTCTGAGGTTAGTTTGACTACTAAAAGCAAAGTTGCTGGCATGGCTCATGCCCGTGCGACCACTACTACCCAAAAAAATTTAATTTGGTTTCCCCGCTTAGTCTTCCTATCAGGTGAAAACAGGTCCAGGGTTTTTAACCTATCGGGGCTTGATTGTTAGCAACACGAAACTACCAGTGCCCTGAAAGGGCAAGTACTTGCCGCGGGATCAGTTGAAACATCACGTCTTTCTTTTTGATCATGTTCTGTGTCTGAGGACACTACAGATGCTGGCACAGAGGTTAAACACAGGTTCTTCACATTCCCCTTTGCGTAGCAAATTACATTGCAGTAATCTTTCACTAATTCAGCGGGATAAGTCAAGTTTTGGTCACCAAATTTGAGTGTTGATTATTTGCACTAACGAGTGTTAAGTTAGCAAACTGTCTTTGAAGTTTAGGAATTTCCTTCCTTTGTGCGGTCGCTCAGGTTAATTTGATGTTGTAGCACCACAGTGACAGTGTGACTTCATGTCACTGGACTTGTCTGGTTTCCGTGTGCAAAGGTTTGGAATTTACAAATTTATCTTAGTCCATGTGAAACTAACACATCACTGTGAATGCTGGTGGATCTCGTACTAGAGTCGCTTGGTATGGACGTTTAACGAACACTCCTGATAGGACCTCATGTATGATCAATCTAACACTGTATTAAGAATGCTTAGCCGCTTCTCACGCTCCATCATCTTTCTGTTTCTAGAATGACTGGCGCCAGATTGCTCTCGGTACCAGCCACACGCATCTGGCAGTCACCCAAATGGCTCTGAACTTCTTGGACAACGAGAACGTTTCATTCGCGAAACCTGAAGATGCCTCCTCTCCGCTCACTGAACCAGCCCAGGCTTCAGCATCTAGTTCACCAATTGAGCCAGTCCCGACATCCCCTATTGAGCCAAAGTCCGAAGGGTTTAACATTCGATCTCCTGTATCGTTGCACTGACGTCCAACGCATATCTGGTGATAAAAGATCTTATTACCGAAGGAACAGTCCGTACATGTTGTATTACAGATCCGCCTTTCGGTACCGAGAACTTTTTGGTTCGAACGCGACAGTGTTGGTCAATGTCTTTGAAACGCATTTCTTAACATCTCTACTATTAACAAGATGTTGTCTTTGTACTTTACAGCTATTCTATGATTTTTGCACACTGTATCTACCCACTTTCTACTGTCTGTGTTCCCATTCTTTTTGAACCGTCTACACTTACTCTTCTTGGATATTATCGTTGCCTATATCGTCATTTATTTGTGCTTGAATTGGAACTTTGTCTGAAACTTTTGCGAACGGTTTAGGTAACCGTGATCACCATGCATAGTTTGCAACTGGTCTGTTCCTTCCACTTTATCTCCGACAATGCATTCTCTTCCCTCGGCTGATGTTAGGTCCCCACCAAGATCCCTGCTTACCTTTTCAACCATATTTGTGATACGTTATTTTGATCACAGGAGCACCCGAACACCTCGTAGTCGGTGACTTGCATTTTTACCACCTAACTGATCTTGGTAGCTGTATTGTCCACTTTTTCCAACACACTGTTTTTGTCAGCTCTCTGGTGCTCTTATACGTGTACACTGTTTCCAACTGTGCGTGAGTCATTGGATTGTCTTCCGCACAATAATTGTTCTTATTTTCTACACGTGCAGCTACTGACCATCTTATCTGAGGGGCGCTTCTGCATTTAATATCTTTCCGATAGAGTTTGTAAGGCTAGCCGTTTGTGCGTTTGGCTGTTGCGAATCTTGCACAAATTTGCAATATCACAGCATGAAAGGCCAGAGCAAGCAACATTTTACTACAGGGCCAAACAATCTGGCCTATTAGCAGTCGATATCTGCGAAGGATTGCTCGGTCCTAGCGGGTATGTGGTATCCGGGATGGGGCAACCTGCCCCAAGCCAGTCGCACAATGGGCTGTTGGTCGAATTACATTTTTCGAATGCCAGACAACCATGTGTCTCATAGCCCTCCTCGCTCAGTCATCTGCTAATGGCGAAATATGGAAGTTGGACCCGGCAGATTCAGTCTCGAGGTGTGCTCCCAGGACGAAGTCTAGATGTATTCAGAAACAGTGATGGGTGTGACAGAATCAGGTAGCCAATGTCGTCCCCGCATCAGAACTTTCGCCTTCAACTTCTATTCGTAAATTCTGAGGGCTTGGACCCGCAGTGCATCGCTTTTCATCAAGTGCATACACTGCAATAGTAACCACCTAAACCGTATGTTTACCTCCCCTCCTCCCAGTGAGAAAGAACATGGGCTTGATTCACGTGTGTCAGTTAGGTTGCAGTGCACTGTCGTAGAAACTACTCAGTCAGGTCTTATGTTTCTTACCCCTCGGTGGAATCAACCAGGAATAAAAAAGATGTCATTTTACAACGCAAAACAGAGTGACCGCTCTTCAGTTGTTTGACGACGGTAAACAGCGAGTAGTTGCGGTGACCATTTGGGTTATGGTCCTTGCCTCTAAGTTCCTTTGGTAAGTATCTGATATTCAAAAGAACGTCTGCGAGCAGAATGTAATAACATTCGCATATATGAGGCAGCGTAATAACAGTCGTGGTCACGTCTTCCGAATTCGGGTCATGGACCTTCGTCATCACCGACGTCCCTATATCAATCATTGGCATTAGCTTCCTCGAGCTCTTCGGTCTCTCGGTCAGCACTCGACACTGGTTCCTTCCTGGTGGAAATCGTGAGGAAGTCAAGCGTGAGGGACTTGATCTGTAACTGCCCATCTTCCCCTTTGTACTATCAGCCGCTAATATTGACTGATCGTACCTGTTCAACGGTGCCAATCGTCTCAGGCAACTATTACAACGTGTGGTTTTTGCCACTACATTGTTGTTAGACGCCATTCTCACTCGAGATTCTCCAGTGCGCACACAAATAAACTTCATGCGGCCAAATTCCGATTCGATCAGCTGCTTCAGGTTGGTATCACCTGCCTCTCCACAGGTTTGTAGGCCCCAGGACGAATTCAACTGAATGACATCCTTGAGACGACTGCAAGGCACTAAATTGGGTTACCGTTCTTGATCGGTAGCCAGTCCCACACTTCAATGACCTTACTGCATCGTTTTAAGCCGCAACTGTTTTGAACAACACACACCTGGTGCACGCTTATCATCAGAACTCGGGATTTGAGAAGACAACAGTCACCATTCCATTTGGCCTATTTAGATTTCCTCGAACAATATTGGTTTTCATCAAAGCTTCACCGACTCCGTCTTCCTTGTTTTAGATTTCGTGTGCTCACATTCGGATAACATTTTGTCTGCCGGATGTTACCAGTGTCTGCCATTGCGACTCATCTCGTCGTTTCCCTATAAACTGTTGTTGTTTGTTCATATCTCATTATATCCATGCCAGCAATGGATTTTTCAGTGAAACCTGGAAGAGTTCGCGGCCCCTGATTCTACATTAGCTACTCTCAACGCGATTAAATAACCTATCATCCAAAATCCCCTACTTCACCAAGACCAATCGGCATCGCTTGGCGCCATTTTCATTGTTGCCGTGAGCAACAGCGCCTCGAGAGCGCATGGCATCCAACAGCGTTATTCCCTTGATTTCTTCAATGCACCACCTCAGATGACGCCGCTCACTAGAAGCACACCCAACTTATTTTTGCCGGAACTATGGGGTTTTCGAGGTTGTGACTTTTACGGAGGGTTAGTCTGATCCATTTACACTTGTAGGTGATATGTTGCTCATAACATTTTGTTTAAGTGGGTGAAATTTCAAGGCCACGAAGCATCACCGATTCGCATTTTGCCACCGGTTTACGAGAGATAAAACACGAACTCGCACCTTACCATATTTTGGCGTTCTTTAAGAATAAAACTAACATCTATAGAATATCCAATGCAAATTCCACCCAGGAAAATCGGTCATCATAAAAAAACTTGCTAGCTGTGACGAATTCCTTGGCTTGGTTTTTCAGGACACCTGCCACAATGATAGGAGACTTTTTCATACACAGGTCGTTAAAAGCTGCTCAATTTTGAATTTGCGGCGACACAGAGGGCGAAATTATTGTCCTTGCCGTTTCGAGATTATTTCCAAACGCAATGAACAATAAAACACGTGAACAAACCGGCTCTTCCACAAATTTCCCACCGTCATCAGAGGTACAATGCGCGAAGCCGCTGGCAGCCATTAAAATATAAATTCCGCGCACATGGTGGACCTCGCGTATGTTTACACAACTTTCAACCAAACTGCGCCCGCATTGGAAGATCTTAATGGACCGAATAAATGCCATCAAACGCTGAAAATTTATCTTATCCTCCGAACTATGGTTTCAGAGAAATTTTGGGTGTGCATCTAAGGCTCGGCTCAGATGACCCCATCTGCCATCTCAGCTTTGAAGGTCCCGCCAAACTCATCAGCACCCGTTCGACGAACTCAACTCCCTTCCTGTGTCTACCATCAAGACAGCTCCCCAAGTCACCCGATCTGAAGACATGTTCACCTCTCACAGCGACTTCCGGAGTATCCTAACCAGCATCTTGAGTCATTTCAGATTATTGAATTTGCGGTTCTCTGGCCCTATGCTAACTAGACTCGGTCTATTTTCGGGCATGGTACTTTGGAATAGTTTGCGCGTGTTGGCGGTGAAAAATATCAAAACCGAAGAATCGGACGTGCGGTCAGCATGGACACGCAGGGGATATGTCTGCAGTGGCTCGTCACTTTAGGCTGCCTGTGCACTTCATTTTGTCGGCCTTTCATGCTTTGTAGCTAAATCGACGCGCGATCGTCTGACATAATGCTTCACTGCTGTGCATGACTGGGGTGTTGTCCCTAGCTACCTGGGCATAACGTCACTCTAGGCGTTCAGTTCGCCTAACTGACCTTCCTTTTCAGCAACCTTTATCCTGCTCGTTTTCTACCATCATCATCCATCATCACCATCTCCCAATCTGGAGCTTGAAAACCCAAAGTGGATGCTTGGTATTCCCGAGCACCTCAGCTAAGCCCACTGACATATGGGGGAAGGCTACATATTCTCCTGTGGCAAACATCCACGAGGACGATCAAGGAAAAACCTTGTGGTTATAGGTACGCACCATTTAACTGCAAACAACACAGCAAAGTTGGACGTTGTCTTCAGTTCGGAAGTGATCTGTAGACTCCTCAGCTTGTACAGAACACATCAGTTGGCGCAGCCGATCACTAGAAGCAAACTGAAATTAATTTTCGTCAAAATTATGGGGTTTCGGATGAGAGAATCTTGCGGGGATTTAGTCTAATCGGATTAAACTTTTCAGTGCTAAGTTGTGTGTGCTGTTCTTTTAAATGAGCGAACTTTCAAGGTTACAAAACACCATTGATTCGTATGCAAGCTGCCAGTTTCCCCGTTTTTCATAAATCCAAAACACTGCAGGGTTTAATGGTCGGCAATGTTTACAAGATCTGAGGTAATGTTAACATAATTTCTGTCACAGATTCCAGCAAGCCGGATAGGCGAATAACTTCCACATTCGTTCTGCTCGTCTGATGTGACAAATTATCAGTTCGGTAGGACACTGTTGTTTGCGGCGCTCGAATTGCGTCATGTTTTATATTTGAGAAATTGGACCATCTTGCAAAATAGGCTCCAATATGTATTAATGAGACTGGCTTCCGCTATTAGGTATGCGTAAATACTCAAGAGACAACGATGAGCTTATTTCCCAACCTTTATGAAACACGCTAATTGAGACACGCTTGGGCAGATACAAACTAAGCGCGGCAGGTAACAACACAACGGAGAGGGAAATACAACCAAGGAGACACGTTCATCACTTGATAAGTCATCGTAGTTGTGAAAACCAAAAACGCCGGAGCGATGGGGCCTGAGGTGTGACTAGTTCAACAGTTGACTTGAACTAAAACTGAAAAACCGTTGCCAGCCTTGGGCGGTTGAGTAAGTGGTCAGGGTCACAAAAAGTAAAAATGGGGCTAAAGAGAGAAAATCTGAAGTGGATGCGAATGGCCAGTTTCATCTCAAAGTATGGTTGACATTAAAACAAGGTAGAGTCACTGGTGTAACTGTTGAAGGAAGCTCGGGCGTGATTGATGTTTTCAGTTGCGAAATAATGCTAATGCATAAGGCCGAATGAACTCCATAAACAGAATCGGTGAACTTATGAAAAGGACAAACTCGAATTGCAGAGAAAACCGGAGTGTTTAAATCCTGAAGAAAGGTTTAGTGGGTGAGTGCCAGAGGCGCTTGGGTCCAGGATAACAATCTGCTCGTAGTTGCAATTCTAAGCCCAAGTGGACGAGAGGTGACGGTCCACAGTAGGAGAAAAATAGTTGTGGGAGTCCCGTCGACATTGGTATGGCAGAGCCGTGCCGTCATTACACTGGCACGCTTCGGTTTCTGAAGAGCCCCTTAACGGCGTCAATTTCGCGGCAATCGGATGTGCATTCCCGTGTCAGATAGATATGTGTTGGACGAGAGAACTGACGTACGTAGATTCAGGCCAGCGTAGGTCCAAGCGTAATTTCGATTTATTTGGAAGATCATGTGAGTGTAAGCCAATGACCAACCACAATGAATAAATGATGGCTACACGGGGCGCTCGGAGCAGCTACTGCCAATGTTTGAAGCTGGGAAAGAGGAAGGGACGAGGTGAGACTGGTAGTGTTTGTATAGTGCTGAGAGGTATCAGATAAAACGGTATCTAATAGAAAAAATTTCATCACGCTAAATGAACCTACAAAAGAGTGCATTTTTGCTGGCTGACCTAGAAATCAAGGACTAGCTGAGGATGCCAGTGTAATATGAGGACACAACAAAACAGTATTGGTGTGCTTCTGCTCGATGAGTACGCAGTAAATTCAGACCATTGGTGGTAAGAGTTGTGTCTCGTGATTCGCGTTGAACTTCAGTTGATCAGAATTTGAAAGTTCAAGGCAAGAATAGTTATGTAATTTTGAGAAGGTGGAGACATAGCCGCCTAGTTATCGAGGTGGCCGTTGGGTTTGTTGATACGGGCGATGACGGGACGAGTTGGACAGGAAACAGTAGTAATTTTCAGCTCCACGAGAAATCCAGTCTGAGGGTCTCCGTTGTGCAAAGGCGGCGGCTAATTTGTGGAAGGATAGCAGACAGATAATGATTGGTTGAGCAAAATCTTCCGTGATAAGGGATTGGGACTAGTTTAGCTGGACGATACTACGTGAACTGAGCAGAAAGGTAAGAATGTGGTTCGCCAGTCACTGAGTCACTGCTGCCAGCTCCAAGCAATGAATGGTGCATGGCAAAGAAAGCCAACGGGCGATAACCGTGACTCCTAATACTCGGGGAATAATATGTTCTTAATATTTTGGTATGCATGTACTCAGTTCAGGTAACAAGAGGGAGGAGCGCGTGTGTTATGTCTGGCTGTGATCTTTCATAATTTAAATGCCACTTGCAACCAATTTGCTGAAGGATCTTCTCTAGTAGAACATGTAGCCTAACCAAATGTCTAGCGATGATCATTCATCAGAATGACCGTATGGGCTGTGGCTAACCTTCCCTGCTTGTCGTAACTGCTAGGCCTGTTCTTATTTGTGCTGCTGATAACAAGTAAGGGATCAAACATCGCACTGTTAAAACGGCGAAATTATTGCTAACCGAATCAGTTCGATTGTCGATGATGAAGGGGTCTCGTGTAAAATGTTACTGCGAAATCGGGATTCAGCGATCACATACATTATTGAAAGCTGCGCGGTTAAAGCTAAAGGCGAGTGTATACAAGTCAGTTAAAAGATCAATTAGTGTAGACCTGATCCCTAGAATTCCAGGACATCATGCATCTTCGGACGTGCACCCATGGATGAAGATCTAGTGAACGGGTGGTCACTTGACGTCAAAGCTGCTCTTTTACGGCACTAAATCCCTATTTCGTTCCGATTCTACTATCCGATACTGATGCCATGAAAAATATTGGAAACAGCAGCTCTGTTGTCCTCATCACAACCTGAAAGCCTTTCATGCTCAACCGCAGTGGCACTCCCATAAACCAGAGGCTCCGTTCCTCGACACCGGTTTTCAGCTCTCTTGACTGAAGTTGCAGACTAACCCTTTTGTGATTAACAGTATCGGGTTATAGCTGAGAAACTCTTCCACATTTTAGATAGATATGACAAGTTAAAAGTCACTCTTTCGGTAAGACCATGTTGAAGCCCTTTACCATGCTCGTCATGTAACTCATCGTTCGTGAAAAATTATTTCAACCAATCTTCATTTCCTCAACCATGTCTTATCTATAATATGTAAGCGACTGGAACAGCTACTTCTAACACGATCCAAGTGAGGACCGCAGAGCTTATTCTGCTTCGTTGGCTAAGGAGCGCATATGCTTTAACCCATCGCCAATTGAAGCACAACGCTAACACTTTTCTTCATCGATGTACCCTAGCCCATACCACACTTTCCCATAAATTCTCATGTCTGCACACCCATATTTGCATTACTTGATTAGACTTTTCAGCCACTACTTACTCCAGATTATCTAGCAACTGTTCCTGCGCCATGCCTTTTTCTTTCGCGCAGCTTTAGTCGAACACCTATGGCGCCGGCTGAGCTTGTTTTTGCTCCGGAAAAGACCTCGGAGACTCTCAGCTGAATCCAAAAGGTCAAAGGCGGAAAGGAAGACTGTCTCTTCTGCAAGTTAACAGCGACGCGCTGAATTCACGTAGTGTAACGCTCCTGATTCAATTCGTTTTGCAGAGCTTAAACCTCTTCCTTGGTTTCTAACCACTCCATGCCGAGGTCAACTTATCACCCGAGCATGCAAAACGACCGTGCACCTCACGCTTTTCTCCGATATCTCCCTCTGTACACTCTCAGCTGCTAAGTATTCTACACTCATTCAACTGGTAGGATCGGTTAGGACCTCTTTTCGCGAGGCATACAACGCCGGAAAGATATGAACGTCCCCCGTCGGCGTCTTCTTCCACAACTCCCTCACCTGATTTTTGAAGAAGCGCTGCTGAGCCGTATGAAAAACTGGCCTTGCCGGCTTTATAGCGCCGGCAATACAATAAATAATCTTAGACCCAAATTGCTTTCCACCCACCCATGCAAGCCACCTGAAAGGCACGTACACTTTAATTGTGATTCTGGAAACCGTCTACCCGCACGTTTGCCATGCATGTCCATCTTCATGGGCGGTGACACAACCAGTTATGAAATTGGCGGCGCATCATTTATCTAATGCGTGTCCGTCGCAGTCACATCCGTTAGTTTTAACCGAATATCACTATCCTTCAATATCTCCACTTGAATGCCGACTACCGTTCCTGAAATCAGGTAATGTCGACTCATTGCAGCAGTTGAAAATTTTGACCACTCTTAGCTGCCGGTTATTTGGGGCTTCAGTCTTATAATGCACTGGTGCCCTATGGTACAGAATTTTGACCCCTTCTTCCATTTAGAGTCCTGGGTCTAGCCGAGGCGATCTTATTGCCCCATCTGAGTGACAGCAAAGAATCACGCTGTGCCCTCGACGGTTCCGAAGATATCATTGCTCCATAGTGGTCCAAATACGCTACAATTCCTTCGTCAATTCTATCTTAGCGACCCTATGTGGCTCACCCAAGACCGTAGAGGACCAGACTGTCCACGAACCTAAGTACAACGTCGCAATGACGGTATGGTTACTGCCATGCCTGATCCGATGGCTTGCTCGTAGGTCGCCATACCTCTGTTATTTCCCAACCTAGCGTGTCGCTTGCAACCGCCAACCCGTCTCCATCGGCCGATTTTGTGCCGGAACTCCAAAGTACTGACAGCTCAGGTGTTTTGTTTGATCGTTCCGCTCGTAAACCCACCGAATTCTATTGGCACTATCAGGGAGGCCCTTTGCAGGCAGGTACCACCTCGTCTTGCGCCCGATACAAAGCGCGGGCTGGCTGTCATGAAAACTCCGCCAAATTCACTAGTTGCGGTGAACCCCCTGGCTTGTTCTGGTCCAAATCCTGCTTTAATGATAAGAAACTTCTTCCCGCAAAAGTCTCGAATGGTTGCTCCATTTTGAGCTGGTGCGCGTGAAGATGATGCAGTTGATGTCCATATACTCTCAGAATATTTTTACACCCAATAAATAAGAGAATACGTGGAACATCTTCCAAAAAATTCTCCATCGTTTCCACGGAAGGAGTACGCTAAGTGCCGATCCATAAACTAATGCCCCGAAATTCTCTTCCGCTAAAGTTTTGATAGAGGAAACTTTTGCATAAAGTTAAGCATTTAAAGCTATTGGTTTTATGCCATAAAGTATCGCAGTCAACAGCAGTTTTGCTAAAACATTTCAAACGTAACCAAGGTTCACAATGGACACGAAATTCATTTTTAATGGCTGTCATAGACCAGCATGATGTCTCCGTGAAGAGGGTGGGAGATTTTTCGAAGAAGTTTGTTTGTTCGTGCACTTTATCTCGTATTAGGCTTGGAAATACTTTGAAATAGCACATGAACAACAACATTGTTAAGGCTGTCCGCGGAAACACAAGGTGAATTAGCGGAATGAAGTTTGTTATCTGTACAGGATGTGTTCTGCCAGACTAAGCAAATGGATTCAGCGCAGCTAATGAGTTTGTTGGACGTTCTCATGATGGTCAACACACGCTGTATCAGGTGCACGACAACGCTCTATCTATACCGGTATACTGGGCCCTTGATAGTTCTGTGGGAAAACTTGGTGCGTTTGTGGGTATCACGAGCCAGTACTTTAAATTTCTGGCACAGCGGAATGGAATACCCTTGTGAACGCAAGTAACGCGCTTGGTCAGGAAATAGTGGAGACTTTTTGAACTACGGGCAGGCCACCAGACTTTGTATGACAGTCACGGTACTGTTGAAGCTGCGTGCTTCTTGGGACAGCTCCGAACGTGAACATTTTTGTTAAGCCAGTTGGGGTAATCAGATTAGTTGAGATTGCCACGGAAACCGTGGCAAATTTGAACCAGCGTGGACTAATCACATTATTGCGCTCACTGAGTGCGAGGGGCTTTTTATGCCGTCACTCAAATGAAACACCAAGATAGCCGTATCTAGAATGAGGACACAAAATAAAAAAGGTCACGAAGTTCTGCTTGAGGACACTAAGGCAAAGGTCGGACTGTGGCCCGAAACAGCTAAGCTATGTTGCACTTTCTAACTAATATATTAAGGCGACACTGCTCGGTTTCCCAAACGATAATCGGGATGCAGCAGAATTTCGAAGGGAATGGTCGACGATTCAAACGGGTTTGACCATATGTACATATGGAAAGCGTATATTAGCCCAACAGTGTGCAAATAAGTTGTTCAGTGGTCCATGAAGCTCAGCAGGAAGAGTGGAGTTGCAAGGAGATGTTTTCCAAAATCGTGGTTAAAGCGTACGTGACCTCGTAATAAGCTCGCTCAGAAGGAGATGATTGGTTAGCAGGCATTTATGGAGGTGCGACTATTATGTAATGAAGACTGCCATGGCATAAAAGGGGTTGAAAATTCATTACCTACAGTTTTAGTACAACGCAGTAACCCAACGGAGATGACCTATACTTCTGGCAGTCGTTGTATATGTCCTGACTGGTAGGCACCTCGCCGAATTCATTGCCTACACACTACCGCACTTCGCACGACGGTGCTTCCCACTTCAGCAGAGACCTGCAGGCGCCCAGCCCTTTTCCGTTTAGCCGTCAATTCAGTGGAAGTGGAGAGTTCAAAAACTTATAAATCTTATGATTGTCCTTCAGATTAGAAGAGCTGACTAAGAGATGGTTCCCGTGTCCACTTAAACAAAAACAAACTGGACAGCCGGTGCTTGGTGTACTATTTCTTATTAGCACATCCGCTCAACTTACTGGTTTCTTCCGTCCATACAGTGGTATGGCTTTGTACTGGACCCACTGACTGGCAATCGTCACGCATTTTTAGTACACTAAATTGGGGAGCAGAAAAGCGTTAATGCTTCAGTTACACAGTGCACGCAAAAATGCCATATAGTCATGCTTCATGTATTCATTTAACACTTTCTCAAATGCCCTGAAGAGTGAAAACCGGATACCGGACAACTCCTCAACAAACTTATCTGAAGCCATATCTGAGGTCATAGTACTGCAGCTGTAAAATTAAAATGCATACCAAACGTTGGGAACAAAGAATAATTTCCATCAAAACCGTGGCAGATTCTGGTGTTTTTTTAGTGATCACACATAATACGGGATACTATATTCCCTTGTGAAAAGTTTTATTCGACAGACTGAGGCTTCGGAAAAACAAGCGCCATGCGGCTAAGGAGCAGCGTGTACGCTTCATATGTTGCTCAAAAGATAGGGAAATCCTTTAAACGTGTTCATTGACCCCGTTTCTGGCCTTGATAACACCGTATTTAAAAGTGGTCTTCAATCGAATGGGACTTTCCTCGCACAAATAAGAGTGCAAACATTCTGTTTCCTGCTTACCCATACCCCTTTCGAAGAGTGTTGAAGTAATGTGCTTGATTTTTCGACGTTTTTGGTGCTAAATGCGCTCCAAATTATCGCTTGTCCGGGTATATTCCGCAGGTGACTAATTTCAACAAGGCAGCCAGCGAGTTTTTATCGTTTGCTGTATTATTGCTGCTGACGTTTATCTAAACCTAGAGCCGTTTCTCAATATTGTGCCCCACGGCTTGTCAGCAGGTGGCTCCATCTTCACTTCAAGGTGGCCAAACAGGCATTAGTTTCCTCTTGGTTTGCTTCTACACAGCGGTTATTTTCCATTAGAACTTCGTCTTTTTGGAAACGCTAATTCCACCCAGATTTTTCATTGATTAGCTGTCTTTAGAGTTGCAACGATGCTGCGATTGCTTTTCCTCGTTCGGTCACAGCCTAACATGCACAATATTTTGTGAAACTATTACCTCTCAAGATTTCCAGCTTTCTTACCCTAGTCACCAGCATCACGTATCACAGAGAAGGAACGTCCTTAGTGTACACTTATTGTAGTGGAATAGCTGGTTGTTTAAATGTACCTTCTCTAAGTTTTAGTATGCTAACAAATGGGAGTAAACAGTTCCTGGATGAGTGTTTCCACTGGCCCTATTGTCACACGCATACCTCCCCTCAAACCTGTTAAAAATGAGACAAGATCACAACTATTTACCCTGTCTTCGGCAACACCCATTCTGCAGGCATGGTAAAAGAGCGCCGAGGTGCAGATTTACCAAGAGGTGACCCCGAGCGGTGAGAAACTTATTTGAGTGGGAAAAACGGGGTTGATATCTCCTTGAAAGCTTGCGAATTTTGGGGATAAGTAGGCACTCGTAATGCATGAAGTAAGAAGTTTTCTATACAGCTAACTCAAATACAGAGAGCATCTTAGTCAGTGAAATCCAGAAATCTGAATTATTTTACCCACTGATAAGTGAATAGCTTTTATCAGAATGAACGGTGCCACCTCCGGCTGAAAAGCGCTACATGATAAAAAAAAATTCCTGGGCGCGTTTACCGTTGCTTGGAAAGAACCAGTGAGGTCACAATGCTGGTGGTATTTGCGGTCCAAACCAAAACCTTGACAAGACCGGGAGTAAACAGAGTATGCTTTTAAGCGCTAGCATATTTAGCCTTTCCTTCGAAATGTTTTATTGTCCTTTATTCACTTGAGTGGGCATCCGATTTATTTTTAAAATAATCGATGGCTGCCAGTTTGTTTTGTCTTCAAGGCCGTGCGCTTTATGTCTCGTGCCAGGCGGAATCAACTTTCTGTCAGGTTTTGTTTACAGTGTCTTTCCATTTTATCATCGTACAAGACAGTGCCAGGTCTGCTGGCTGTTCTGACAGCTTGCAAGGAAGTTGTATCACATTTGTACACCCTGTTCACGGAGTTTACATACTTTGAGCTCTTTCTGGTCTGATTTTTAGCGTTACAAGATTGTGAACGATTTGCGCTAACTCAATTGCAACACTGGACCCTGACATTATACAAGCATTATTCAGGGGTAAACAACCCAGTGACATCAATGAAGCTTTCTGGCTGTTTAATTCTCTGGTGAATGTTTCTGCATCGTATGACAGATCTAGAATTGATATGAGTTTCAAACATTGGCCTGCAAGGAACAGCAAACTTGTACCGAAATTCGACATCTCACTTAGTTGTAGCCGTCGAATTCAACGTACTTAACTAATCAGCCTGCTGTTGCCGTTCAGTATTCGCACAATGGCATTGATTATTCGAAAGGTACGACCTCTTCAGGGTTGCCACTTCATAGTGTAGAATGTGTAGTACAATGTGTAGTGTAGAAGTGTAATGTATATGTTCGTGTATTATTGCAAATTCTCTACATTGGTGATTCGTTTAAGTGAGCTAATCTTCAAGGTCAGTAAACACCACCGACTGTGAATATGCTGCCTAATGTAATAGGAAATCGCGAATTGAACAAAAAGATGACTCACTTACAATGCATGGAACCTTCAGTTAGTTTTACAGCTGAAATAATTCTCTGCACACTCTAGAATGTGCATGGCCCTTGTGGATGCAAAATATGCAGTGATGCCATTCCCGTAAACAATTTCCGCTCGACAATTGCTGCTACAAGTTAAAATTGCTTAGGCTGCGTTCATTATTGGCGAAAAATCGTGCAATTTGGTTGTTGAACATCAGAGTCTTCCGTTTTAGCTTCCGAATTATGCTAGGAAGACCATGACGTCGGTCAATAAGCCAGATGAAACTAACGTGCGGCTAGTGATCCACGATGCCTAATCAAATAGCCACATGAACCTATGCCGATCATAGCGGACAGCTGAACGAATCTAGCTGGCCGGAGTGCGCATGTCCATTTCTACCAGGGAAAAGGTCCACAATAGACGACATAAAAAGTTGTTGTATTGGTCGTTTAATAATAATAATAATAATAATAATAATAATAATAATAATAATAATAATAATAATAATAATAATAATAATAATAATAATAATAATAATAATAATAATAATAATAATAATAATAATAATAATAATAATAATAATAATAATAATAATAATAATAATAATAATAATAATAATAATAATAATAATAATAATAATAATAATAATAATAATAATAATAATAATAATAATAATAATAATAATAATAATAATAATAATAATAATAATAATAATAATAATAATAATAATAATAATAATAATAATAATAATAATAATAATAATAATAATAATAATAATAATAATAATAATAATAATAATAATAATAATAATAATAATAATAATAATAATAATAATAATAATAATAATAATAATAATAATAATAATAATAATAATAATAATAATAATAATAATAATAATAATAATAATAATAATAATAATAATAATAATAATAATAATAATAATAATAATAATAATAATAATAATAATAATAATAATAATAATGTTTATTCCCAAATTTTGGGTGACATACCGTCTGGTATGATCATACGTTTACAGTCAGAATGAAGCATGACTGGGGGATTTGCGGGTAGTGCGGATTGCGCGAAAAGAGGACAATGTCATAAACAGTGGGAAATATCCGATGAAATAATAATAATAATAGGGCTATATACTTCTTCGTGAGGATCATTCATTTCACCACTGACTTCCTGAAATGAGAGCAAGATATAAGTTAGGTGATTGAAATATCATCATGTGGCAGGCGGCTGACGAACCGGGAGGAGTACTTACCCTAAAATGGAGGCACTTCATCGGCTATAATGTTGTAGAGGCTTGTTTACACAACGTATTCTTCAGCGGCTAGTTCGCATGCCTACTTACTGTATACATCAAGAAATACGAGACTTACATCAAATGCATGGGGCCTCATTAATAGACGAGGTGTCTGGAGTTGATGGATCAAACGAACTCATCTTCGTCTCTTTCAACTCACTGGTGCTCTACAGCGTTAGTCGTGGTGGTCAGAAATTTATTCACGGCTGCCGAGTAGTTCCTCCTTGGACCCGAAAACACACACAGAATTCTGGGACACACTATGCTGGGATGCTGTGCTCTGGTCCATATCAACATCATAAAACACCCTCTTTGCGGACCGGGTAGCAAGCACACCTTCGCGTTTTTTGGACGGGCCGAGGGCTAAGCAAAAGAAAATTATTCTTCTGTGGACTCACATTTAGGACAAGCCTGAAAAGCATCACCGCACAGCGGGCAAGATTCACCATCACAACAGTCGGCGTGATATGTTGCGTGATCCGTTGCACACCAGCGGTCACTGGTAGTAGTTGGCCGGTCACTGATCATAAAAAAGCCCAAGTCTGTGTCCTTATACCGCCATCTTGGTTGAGGTGCAGTATCCTCGACCACAGACGACAGGTCATCAGCTGCAGACTTTGAGCCTTGACGAAGCAGGATTTTGCCCATGAAAAATCAATTGCTTAAAGCTGCCTATGGCCCTTCTGGGTTCCAGCCCCAAATCGTGGGTCCGTTCAGCGCAGCAGCTGCAGATGTTGCCGGAGTCTGTGTGTTTGTAATGCGATAGAAAAAACCTACCCTACGGTGTTGTACAGGCGAGCCATGCGGTGGGACATGAGTCGGCTGTTTGCAGTGTGCCTATGACTAAAAATGTATGGATATTAAATGATACACACCTGCTTCCTGATAGCTTATCTGATATGAACGTGGCAAAGCATTACATCGCAGCCAAACACGACTCTTGCCATCGCATGTGTACCGCCAACTTGTCCATAAAGAAAGTCCTAACTGGATATTGCTTGCCCATCATTCCCTTGAACAAGCCGAACAGTTTACGCATAGGAGCAAATTGTTTGCTCTCCGCAAACGCATACATAACCGGACGCCCGATACCCATGCCGTCCGTTACCAGGATGATATACAGCTTGTATCTGCAGGCCGAATATTAGGTGCCTTATAAAACTTACCCAAAACGGTTTGTTGCGTGCGTTCGATCTACATTTACGACAACTGGAAAGCGTCGAAACAACGCTATCCGCTTCCACCGGGAGAAGCATATGTGGCTATAGTGACCTTCCTCTGACTGCCACCCAAGCTCGCGTCCCGTCTCCCGAAGTTGTACTAGCACCGAAGGCAACTCATCCGCCACGATAAAATCCAACTATGCGGCCCCTACTCAATCGGAGAGCTACATCTGGGAAGCGCTCGTATTATCTGTGACCTATCCTCTCACTTTAAAAATTACAATCAAACTGAACAAAAAGCGTGCACCATAATTTAATCCTGACGACAGCGGAAGCACCTGTTGGGGATTTTTGGATGCACGCGCACTAGGCACTGCCATCAGGACGATTGTACAAATACTTTGGCAACTTACGGTTGTGTTCAAGAAGATAGGAGGTGACTGCCTGATAGTTACTTTGCCTCCGTAAACAGAACCGTACTGGACAGCCGGTGCTTCGCGTACTGTTTCTTTATTAGCGAACACGCTTAGCTTACTAGCTTCTTCGGATTCCTTGACTTTTCGTTGGTCTTGGAGGTCGCCTGCTGTACTTGAAGTACATCCATTCGTAACGCAAAGCGGCTTAGTGCTTCGATTACTGGTTGAACGCACAAATGCAACATAGTTCTCCTTCACGTACTGATTGAAAGGATTCTCAAATGCCGTGAGGGATTAAAAGGATACAGCCTCAACTTGCTCAACAAACGCGTGTTCAGCAACTTTCCGAAGCCACAGCACAACAAGTTCAAATTCGAATTTGCGCAAAAAGTTTCGAAAGGAGATTAATCAAAACAAAATCGCAAAAATTACGGCAGATGAGGGTGATTTTTGGTCTGAGCATATACGCGAAGAAGTGCAAGATTTTGACGTAGAAAGTTTTATTTCGCTCGCAAGGGTTTTGCAGAAAAAACACTGTGCGTCCAAAGCGTGGCCCTGCCTGACCTCGTATGCAAGTAGAGGGCAACCAGTGGTTACACATCCAAGCCAAAATGAGCGCTCACAAACAGCGTAATTTGTATCTATTTACCTTAAATTCGTTTTCCTCCCCTACTGCTCCCATATATGCATTGTTTTCGCCGGAAGTTCACTTACATTCGGTTTGTCCGCACCGGAATTTTAGTGGCCTCTACGTTTCTGCTGCACCTTCACGCTTTCAAAAGGTACCTTGGATGCCAGTTCTGCTTCGACGTGGCCGACTAGGAGATTGAACGCACGGCTGCTGGAGGGTAGATTGTCCCCCTGGAGGCAGCCTTTTTTGGCCACCATTGTATCTTGTCTCAACTAGAACATCCGGCCGGTTATTTACTAAGTGGATCAAAGCGCGCCGGACAACTTTATTTTCGCAAGCATTTTGCTATGTCATGTTGCCGTCTAAATACTATAGTTATGCCAATTTTTCCGCCAAGCTAAACACCTACCTTATGTCCCGTTGAAATCCGCCTCCCTTTATTCAGAGAAAGCTCAAAACATATCAGCTGCCTTTTGTACCCTCTATACTGCTTGCTATTTGTTTCTACTTTCTAACTGTCTCCTGCCGAAGGTTTGTACGCAATTTGGTTTGTACCAATTGCTGCCTCCGGTAAGCCCGTTTCTCCACCAACTTCTTCTGTCCCCAACGGTTCGCGCTGTTCTGACTGTAGGATCTGCCTATCGCAATCCGTTATTCACGGACTCATTTGTGAAACCACTTAGCAGTGGGACATCTACAGTCATCTTTCATCTGATTCTATTACCCCATTCAGAGTGCCAGTTGTTTGTACCAGTATATTTTTATACGTTCTTCAAGATCACTATCACCGATGAGCAGAATACTGCAATACACCTTTACCGCCAGCGGTTAAGCACTGCTACGCCCAAGAAGCCTGACTTGCACGTGACTGGTGAGATGATGTAGCAGCCTGTTGGTCCAACGGCGAGGCGAACTCTGACTGGCCGAAAATGTAGCCGGATAGTCAATCAACATGCAGTATCTTAGCCCTGGTTGGCAGTGGCACATCCGGAAGGCATCCAAACTTTCGGGATGTCGTAGTCGCATTCACTGTATTCACGCTGCTTAGCGCTACATTTTTTGGCGTTCAGTGCGCTGTGCGCACCCTCTGGTTAGTTCGCTGAAAGCAGCAGCTCAGGAGAAACGGACCAAGAACTCACCTGAACCATTACCGATATTGCAACCGCCCAATGCAAAGTTGAGCCTGCGTTGTACAGCGGTGCTAAAAAGACATCATTAACAAAGGTTCATAGAGTGCATCACCAAAACATCGCATCGAGGGCCCAATGTAAGTCACTAGCGTAACACGAACTGCTAGAAAAATGAATGTTGCGTTCAGTGGAAGTTGTTGTAATCCAGCTACATAATTTACCTTCGTATTTAAAAACTGAAAATTTAGTAGTTAACCTTCAAACTCAACACTTATTTGCTCGACGTGCCACTGCAGCCGACCACAGCAGCAACACTCGTATAATCTTGCAACAGCAATCACTCGGCGGGGCTTCTAGACTTTATCACTGCTGTAGGAGGTTATTACATCAATCTTTTGCTTTGTTATCAATGATTATTCAGTGCTTGGAACGGACATCCTTATGAAGTCTTCTCTGCAGTATTTGGGTATCCCGATTAAATATGCGTAGGAAAAGCAACCCCCAGATATTTTCTAAGTTGTCGCACAGCAAGTCCGCTTAATGCGTGCGCCGTTGAAAACCTGAATCTTATTTGACAAATAAGAACAGCTGTGAGAAATCAGCTGCAACATGTACACACTGTCACCTATCCTACTGAATTCCTCTCGGCCCCCATGACATTCAAAGCTCTCGATTTTTCTCCTTGCCAAGTTTTCGGAAAGTGTTCAGGCAAACTCTGTCACTGCAAAGATAATGAGACCAGCCACCAATTGAATGTTTCCAGCAATTGAGTGGGCGATCACGATCGCACGCTATACTTCAAATCGCTCGAATGGACGTTTGTTAACTCAAAACTATGCATACAATGATAAAATAATAGAAATTTTCAAACCTCAAATAGTGGGATTACGACGACTTCTATACATTGGGTTAGGGACTGAAAATTTCGACCGTGATCCTGCACAAATAGGCAAGTAGGATAAAATAAGCTCACCGAAAGTTAGCATTGAATCAACTCAGTGACCATAAGGTAGTGAAGTTCTTATGATTGATTTAAACTAGGCGTACGGTGACAAGGTCAAAGAGAAGTTCACGTTCAGGTCTAGAGGAGAAGGGGTATTTAGGAGCAAAAGGAAACCGAAAATGAGGTATCACTTTGTACACAATAATGGCCGAAAAGAATCAACACCGTCTTTCAAAGGCGGCGTAACTCACCTTCATGTACCAATTCAGTCAACCGTATGTAAGAGATAGAATAAACAAGAGTAGCACAATTGCCCTAGCTGCAAACGCGTCCTTTTATGCGTAGCTTGCGCTTAAGCTAGGTGGGCAGCTAGTCTCCTCCTACCTCTAACAGCGTGCAGATGTGCCGTGTACGGCGCCTAAACTTACCAGCTCCATTCTTTAACAACAATACATAATATGACCTGACTTGGTTTCCAGTGTGATACCTGATGCTGCTATTGCGTCCTCCAAGGTTGGAGCCATCAAGCCCTCTGCCACCAAAGCATCTGATATCTTCAGAAGAAAAAGGCTCTGACTCCCACGAGCTGTCCTGACATAAATTCCAAACTGGTTGTTCGGACGAAGTGGTGTTATGTTCTTCTCCCGGCCTTGCCACCAGTGGCCCCTCATTGCCTGCTTGTTCTATCCCTGAATTTTTTCATACAGCTCTATAACCCTCTTCATCATCATACTTCCCATCCTCATAATCACCCCCACACTCATTCTCCTCGTCTTCGTTGACGGATTCTTTCTTCTTGGGATAATTCTCACTTTCCTGTATTTCAGATTTCTCTGATACTTCACCTTCCTTCTTTGACCCGTATTCCTCATTCTTTTCTCCCTCTTCAGAATCAACTCCGACTTAGGGAGGAGCCTTGGGCTCTGGAGATGGTTGTTCCGCTGTTTGATGCGCCTCATTTTGTTTCTTGCACATAGGTCTTTCCCACGCGAACTGCTACAAACGTCGGGATCCCAAAGAGTCACCAGCCTTGCTTTTGGCGAGCTAATCATGGACAAGCAGCAGATGGAGACCGGACAACTGCGGACAAATCTGAGGCACCACCATATCTCCGTTCCAACCGGTTGTTGACGTCTCCCCAAGAACATCATGCAAGTGGGACTCTCGGGCATCAAATGGTGTATTTCTAATTATGTAAACGTTACCTCCCGTGCATTCGTGAACACTCGAGCACGGCACATTTTTCTGCAGTACCTTCTATCCTCTCGTGGCCTTACCCCGTGTGGTTTCATCGAGAAATTCGAGGGAATTTGGGTCGCTTCAGGGAATACCAGCAATAAAAGGTCATCGGCGACATCATCCGGAGCATTGACTGATGGAACATCGAAACATTCGTACGGATTTTGGATACTTAGCGGTTGGTGCCTCGCGAGAGAGCGGGATACCGACTTTATGACCACTGAAATTTACGTTCGGTACCTCAGTAACTGCAGTGGCGGATTCTGACTTTGGGGAAGAGTTCCAAGAATGTGACGCTATAGTGCTAGTTGAGGTATTATTTGTCCAGAAGTATGTACGAAACATGGTGGAAACACCTACAGAACTTCAAAAGTAACACTCCCACGGCTTCGAATTCGGGGATGCTCAAAATAATCAATACTTGCTAGTCTATGGAGCAAAAAGTGTGACGACGTCAGTTAACCGATCCACGGGAGAAAGGACGCGGTTTTATTTTCAACAGCTGGGACCATCTCGCCATTCCTTACGGCCGCTGCGCTAAACAACAAACGCTGGCATGTAAAAGAATCACAGAGTGGCACACAGAAGTTCCCGATGTCTCACATTGGAATGGTCCGTGACAACAACTTGGGTTCGATTATTCCTAATAGGGAGCAATGGGGTCAAGAGAAAAGTATTATCTTGGGAAATTGTACGTCTCTTTTTTGAACCTCCTTGTTTCGGGCTCGTCATTGTTTGCTTACTTGACTGGAGTTATGGCCAAATGGAGAGTACTAAACCAGTGCCCATCAGACTGACTCACTTTTATGGGCCGCATAATCGGCAGGCCTCTCTTCCTGGAACAATCCACTTGGATGTCGAATTTTCTTTTCTAATTGTTCTCCGCACAGTAGAGTGAAGTGGCCGTCGTTCTTCTTTTCCATGTCCCAGTCTGGCGAAGTCGCGGCCGAAATACGCTGGAACGTGTAAAACAGGTTGAGTATTTCGCTCGTTGTATCCGTTACCCACAATAAGCAGGCAGGTTATCTCGCCTTACCGTATCATTTTTCAAATGCTTCCAACATGTTTGGTATGTTGTGCACCTTAAACCCCTTCCAGGATAAAGGTGATTTATTTGCGCTTCCATAAATTCGTGATTGCGTGTACATTGGTGTAACCCATTCTTCGGTGGTGTATTTCGCGGCCACGCAGGAATTGCCTCCCATTTGTGGTACTGCGTTCAAAAACTGATTTCCCGAACCAAATCTGTACCCTCTTGCCCTACGGTCGATCGACACAATGCTCATACAACAGGGCTTCCAGTGGAATTTGGGTGTATCCACATTTCCAAGTGGGCTTTATCATTGTTACGGAACAGTTTACGGGTCGCACGATCCTTTTATATAATGTGGTTATCGCACTTAAGTATACGTGTTCCTGTTGTCTCACCTTTGTCGGACTCATCACCGGGGCCTTAGAAAGTAAATCCTATCGTAACATATCGATGGCTGCACGAATTTGGGCTCGGCACGCAACCTGATAGAAGTGTCCATAAAAGCCTCTCATGCTCGGCGGACCAGTGGGTTGTAAAAGTACTTAAGCGAGACCCAAAAAGCGCACGGACTCAGCAAATTTATACCGAGCTGGAGGCTTATGCCTGCAGCCACTGTGGGCTTAGAGGTTGACTCAGTAGCAGCTGATGTTGTAATCTCGGGGAGTAAGGTGAGGTGGAACCGTGGAAAGAATATATATTCCAGCAGACTATAAAGGGGAATACATGGATTCGCAAGAGGTGCCACTTTCGGTACGTAGGGAACGTGTCATGAGCGCGGATTGCCATGGCGGAGAGAGTACCCCAAATGTTGCACACTGCCTCTCAGTTGTGGCCTCAATGCAAATTTGGGTCCCGTAGCGATGCCACGTTTTCCAACTTTTTGAAAGTATTCCTTCAAACCCCACATGCCCCGCTGCACCACCAGCTTGGCTTTTATGTGTTTCAAGGGGAAATTTTCACGCTGATTTGAAACATTCCCATTAGACAGAACATTCCTAGAGCAAGTAGGCGCCGGTCTCCATTGGAGTTTCTCAAGGCTCTGTTTTGGGGCCACTTCTGTTTCTGATCGACGTCAACGACATTCCAGATGTTCCTTCAAGTCCATGTGTACCTTTTGCGGACGACTTGGAATCCTGGGGTTCAGATGCCAGTGCCCTCCAAATGGAAGCATACGGAAGCATATGGAAGCATATGGAAGCATACTGACCGTTGGACTGGCATCCTACTCTGAATGATGAAAAGTGCATCTATATATCATTCAGAGGAGACGCAGGGAACGCCTTTATCGTGCATGGTGATAATGGACCAAAGGACGTTAGGATAGATAATACAAATGATTTAGGCATCCGGCCCTCTTCAAGCTTGTCCTTCTCACCGCACAATGAGAAAACGGCTCAAAAGACACTTGGCGTTCCACAGATAAACAGGCGTGTATTACCAAAACGGACATCCAGGTAGTATATGGGGGCATACGTCAGACTGTTTCTCGAATATGCCACCCGAATTGTCTACACATGACATAATAAAGACGCAACCCTCTTTGAGCGTATCCAAAGAGCTGCCACGAAAATTGTTGCCCGCTTAAGGCCGGATTGTGAAACACCGTGGATTATGAGGCGTGTCTAGCGGTACTTGACCTACTTTCGCCTGAGTATCCTCGCCCCCAGGGAGACCTACTACCTACCTATGCTACGTTTGAACAGGGTTTTGCCAACAGGTTTATCACTGTTGACCCAGCCAATACATGGCGGAGACATGGTAGAAATATTTTCAACCTTGGAGCGCACACTTCCTAGGAAACCACGTTTTTTTAATTTGCGTAATTGGCGCATTGAACGACCTTCCTCCGCAATTGTTAACGCTGTGCCGAGTACCTAATCCCAAGAACTTTTAGACGCTTTCTTATTTGAACCCTTGTTATTCCACTGGTTCACATGCCTATTATTTTTACTACAGCAAGATCTGTTTTTGATCAAATTAGAAGCGCTGGCTTGAAGCAATGGTTGAGATCGGTCTACGCCTGGAAGCTTATCATTTTCCCTCGCATTCGTGTAAAAAAATACACAAATTTGCTACCTACCGAATGTTGGGAACGAAAGTGAACTGAGTCTTTTGTTTGAGTGAGTAGATGCTATGACCACATTCAAACGTGAAAATATATGAAATATCTCATGTGGTTTTCCATGTGAATCATTATCAAGTAGTTCGGGAGCTGTTGGTGCTAATGGTCACGACTCGTGTCACTGGTGCGTAGTTTTCCCAGGCACCATAAACTTGCATAGTCTTTTTCTTAGGGACCTAGTTGAAGCAATCACTGATTTTTTACGCCACTAAATGTTGTCAGTGAACTTTTCGATATACCTCAACGAATTCGTTGTCCTTCTGTCGTAATCTTACTCGAATATATCCAACTACAACTCGTAATCCCGAAACGTTACGTCTTATCACCATCCGTGAATCATCACGTACTTCGAAATGTGGCTTCCCTGACGTGCAACCATGTTTATTCATTTATACTTAAAGTTTTTCAGTGAAGGGGAGTGAAAGGAGTGGGCGGGGAAGGGACTTTATGCTAAACTAGCACAGCCATTCTGAAAATCCAGGCGCTCAATCAGGCAATCTGGATAGAAACTGACAACACGAACGACATCGATTAGCATCTATATCTTGCAGCGTCTCCAATCAGGCACGATGGGGATCGCGCGGTCCCTAACGTGGAAGGCGAGTGACAACGATACCACCCAAACGTTTCGTAATCTCCTTTACACCCCTCTGCCAGGTCAAGGGTCGGTAACCTCTGTGCTTCCGCCGCTCTGAGTTGGGCATGGGAAACAACGCTCTCTTCGGCAAACGATGGTTCAGCATACGCAACACATGTCCCAAGCAACGCAGCTTCTGGTGCTGGACACATTCTTCAGTGGAAGTGCCTGTTGCACAACCGAAAGCTCACTTTCTAGTTGCCTCGTTACAGATTCGCCGACAAACCCACATGAGCTGTGGTCCTGAGACAGCGACTGTCGAACAACCGAAGACTTCTTAGTTCCTTTGCTCGAACAATGTTAGGCGGAATTCCACACAGAATTCAACACTAAGTCTCACAGCCATACATAAAACAGCCCGCACTGTAGCCTGATACACACGTCCCTTGAGATTCAGGGATATACCATATTTGTCCCAAATTAGCAAACGCATCCCGGGCCTTGCAGATTCGTGCGTTGATCTCATCTGTCACACCGCAATCAAAACTAATGCAACTTCCAAGGTACGTAAAACGCTCCACAAGTTGGAGTGCCTTCCACTGTATTGTAAGTGGCGTGTTCAGTGACTATCCGAACATGACCTCACATTTGTGGGCGCAGAGTGCATAGCAAAGGACAGGATGGCTATGGTTAGTTCATCCAAAAACACCCGCGCTTTTTTCTCCTCTTCGAAGACGATACCTTCTGCGTTTTCCAGATCGACAAGGTTTTCGTCAGAGACTATTTGAACACTGCAGTTGTGAAGACCTTTCAGCGTTCCTTTCATTTTCTCATTGATCACGAAATCAAATAAGAATAGAGAGATTAGGCACTCCTGGTGGTGTGACACCCCGCTTTGTGTACGGAAGCTTTTGGAGAGCTCTTCGTATACTCTTACGTCTGGAACTCTGGAAATACAAGGAAGGTATTGTTCACAAACGTCTGGGACATTCCTTGGTGGGCAAGCGTGTCCAGGAGAACAGACCGGTCAACCCAGTCGAATACACCCTAGAAATGCAGGAATACTAAAAATGTGGGTCGTGTGGCGTTATTCTAACACCTGACGGAGTGTGAAGATATAGTCTACGCAACCCTACCAGGCCGGAGCCCCGCTTGCTACTCTCGGGTCATTGTTTCACGAGTCACCATAAGGCAACGAAGCACAAGTGACGCCAGAAGCCTCGTTACAACTGGGGTCAAACTGATCCCCTGTGGTTGCCACACTCACTGCGAGCCCCTTTTTTTAAAATGGGCACTATCACTGACTCTTTCCAGTTGTCTGGGACAGACTCCTCTTTCCGAATGCAGACAGACTGACAGTCGAACGAGTCAGAAGGGCACTGACCGAAGAATTCACATTCAACTTTAAACTTGCGAAAAAAATCGTTCAGCCGTGGCACTTTCGGTGCCTAACTGCCATGCCACCCGAAGGAAGCATGAGGGCTGAGATACTGCTAGGTTGCCCAAGCCTACACGGGAAGTCGAGAGATAGATGTCGGATTCGAACCACGGACCTTCCGGTCAGTAAACTACTAAGCCATCTCGCTGGGCAAGAAGTTGCAACTAGATGTTTTCGAGGCTGATAACGTTCACGTTCCACGCGGGCAATCCGAGTGACGACCAGTTGAACAACTTATCGGACAGCTTCCCGCATTACTGGTTCAAGCGCTTTTTGCTAGAAATCAAGGAGATATTATGGACCTTGAATTCACCGACAAGAGATATCACAGGTTATTTCACAAGAAACTACTGGAAAAACTTTCGGACCTTTAACCTTTGTGCTTCCTCGGTTTTGTGGAGCCATTAGGCCTCCTGGTGTGCCTTAACTGGTGTCCGGTTATCCTGCCAATGACCTCCAGGATTGAGAAAGTTGTCCTAGGGCCCCAAAACCTAAAGGCAACTGGGGCGTGTCAGAGTTGGGAGTTTTCATATATGTATTTATAGACGCCTAATTCCAATGATAGTCAATACTGGACACCATATCGGTTTGCAGGCATCTGAAACGACCTCTGGTAAACTCGTTTGACCCCGACGCCCATGAGCTTCTCAGTGGTCAAACATGACAGTCACAGTTTGCGTACAGAGCAGCCGCAGCGGGTGAGTGCGCCACTGAGGACCATAGAGGCATTTCTGAGGAAGGTAGTGATAGAATTTCGCCATCGATGACGGATAGTGAGGCAATCGATTTGGATAATACTCAGTGTTCAGCACCGATACTTCACTGACGTACAGCCGCAATTCGTTTGAGATTCATTGGGAAAGAATGATGAGGAAGGGATCCAGGGTCTGAAGTGCCTACACCTCCAGACACTCGTTCAGGAAACTTGGATGGAAGGTGACAACCAGAAAGCCGTTGAAATCGACTATCAACCATATATTGGAATGCACTCAGCTGTAGACATGGTATTTCATGTGGAACTCAAACCGGAGGGCGAGCCGTACTGCGGGCACACAGATTTTTCCTAAGTGCTTTCACATCTCTTACTGCGCCACTCTGAATTAGAAATCCACGGAAATGAAAACTTCTCTCGATGGACTATGATTCGATACGCACAACAGACTATCAAATCACCGCGTTCTTTGTGCTGCGACCTAGCTATCTGCTGTTAAAGCGGAGTTAGTTATGATGTTTGGTCTAGGTGTCTTGGCCAACCGACACGTCGTGCATCACACTACCGCGTTTGCGCAGGATACGACCTGTAATCCACGCATCGTGTCTCGGGCGATAATAACGGATCAGTGGGCGTTCCCACCTGGAATGGAGCTACAGCTACCACCGGTATGGACCTTGACTCAGTAGACTGTGTTGGCAACATGGAAGCTTCTGCAGGCGACTAGTGGTTCTCCAAAGCATCATTCGGGGTCGTTTGGTACACAAACAGGAATCTCTGAAGAGCTCCGAGGGATGTTTCCTACTCTCAAGCTTTAAGCAAGACCCTCTTGAATGTGTCGACGAACCTTTCTGCTTGACCATTGGATTGTGGGTGACACAGTGGTGAACAATTTTGTGTTATGACATGTTGAGTGCAAAACTTAGCGGAGGTGAACTGCAAACCATTGTCTTTGACGATGGACCCTGGTAAGCCATGCTGGCTGAAAATGTTGGATACCACACGCAGCGTACTGGATGTTGTTGGAGAAGACACCGGATTGATTTCTGGCCGCTTGGAAAAAGCGCCAATCAAAACCATAAAAGAGGTGCCACGTACCGGTCCTGCGTAATCAATGTGGACTCGAGACCAAGGCTTCTCAGGTCGAGGCCAGGGAACCGGTGGTTGATGAGGCGGGTTTTTGGCAGCTTGTTGGCATCGGGAGCAGCGTTTTACAAAATCAGTGATGTGCTAGTCCGTGTGCGGCCAGAATGTGTGACTGCGAGCTATTGACTTCATGTGGTTTATTCCTGGTTGCCCAGAATGGAACTGTCGGAGGACTCGATGGCGTAAAGATTGAGGAATCACGACACGATCTCCAAACTTTAAGCAATTGTTTACGAACGACAATGCATCTCGGCGATGAAGTAGCTATCGAAGGTAATCATCGGACGCCGTCAAGCATTCACGAATCGGATCGCCTTCGGAAGCTTTTTGGACCTCTGTCACTGTCATGGCAAATGCACGAACAGACTGGACTAACTAAAGGCCAGCTGGATCCTCGAAAGCAACCTGCGCAATGACCGTGTCTTTTCCGTGAGTTGGCTGATTGCTGATCAGGCGAGATGATGCATCGGCCTGACCGAAGTTGGTGGTGCGACGATATTGAATAGCAAAGTCGTAGCCCAGCATAATAAGCGTTCATCTTTGCAGGCGTAATGGTGGGACAACCTTAGGAGCTGGCATCTGCTGTATAGCTCGAACGTTTTCCGGGTCAAGATGATGAACAGAGGCGTCGAAGATGAGACCAAGATACTTCACTGCTGTCAAGAGGATTTGACACTTCTCAGGACGGAGGCGGAGGCCATCGTCCTGAGCGCGCAGCAAGACGGCGTTGATCCGATCAAGAAGCTCTTCGGGTAAAACCGCAATGATCAGCATGTCGTCCAGGCATGCGACCACACCTAGAATGCCAGAAAGGATGGTGTCCATTAACTTCTGGAAAACTTCCAGGGGAAGTTTTGACGCCAAACGGTAGACGAGTGTATTGATACAGCCCGCGGTGTGTGTTGATTGTCAACAGTGGGCGTGATTCTGGTGCGACCTCAGCTTAAAGATACGCTTCAGCAAGGTCGATTTTCGCGAACTTTCCACCTCTCAGAACAGTGAATAGATCGTCGGGCACTGGTAGTGGATAGTGCTGCTGCTGGAGGGCTGCATTTAGGCCGGTTGAGAAATCAGCACATATGCGGATATCACCGTTGGGTTTCTTCACAACGACGATCGGCGCTGTCCAGGCGGAGTAGGATACAGGGGACAGAACGCCTTGTTCCAGCCGTTGAAGTTCGGCATCTACCAGTGGAAGAGAAGCGTACGGGACTGGTTTCTTTGGACGGAAGACTGGTGTAGCACCTGGCAGCAGGTAGAGGACTGCTTGTGTCACAGTGCACTGACCCAGACCGGATTAGAAAACAACTGGAAATCGCTTGATAAAGTCGGACGCATGCACCATTAACGGTGACTGTGAGATACCTTCGGTGACCTGGGGTGTTGATCTGCAAAGTAGCCAGAAAACTGAGAGAGGAGCTACCAGGGTTCGCTTTCGGTTTGGGACGGACGCGTGGTAACGGCTTTGAAATACCAGAGGCCGTATGCATCCGTGACTGACAATACCCATCTTTGTGTCCCACGGACTTACATTGGCGGCACCGATGCTGCTTGTAGGGACAGGATCGGACGAAGTGCCAGTCTCCACAGTACCAACATTGTGAAAGCGGTTTCTTCTTTGGGCCTTTGTTTTGCTTCAGACCAGAATACTGTGAGGCCGATTTGATGGGGCCGGAATTGACAGGGCCAGGCTGTTGCGTAGCCTGATGAATTGCATGAACTTCGGAACCGCCATGACCCCCAACTTGGGCCATCGCAGTTTCATGCTTCAGGTTAAGCAATCGTTGACGTTCCGAAGTGATGGCCGGCAACGTCATTGATGGGTCCTGCTCGATGCGGCTGATGAGTCGGGTACGGATTTCTGCATCCTTCGGGGACTGTAGACCGCGTATGAAAATTAACGACTTGAACTGATCTTCCGTTAACGATCTGAGTTTGAACTATTCGCACTCCCGGTTCACGATGCCAGAATAAGTGAGAAAATCGTCTGCGTCATCACCAGCTTTGGGCATCGATAACGGATGTTGAAAATTGACGTTTGCTTGCTGAATATTTGCGAAAGCATGTGAACCGTTTCGTCAAAAGTGAAGTCATGTGGGCTCTTTGGAAGAATATAGTTAACGTACCTATCATGCTCTGCGCATCCAAGTTTTCGGATCAGGAGGCGAACCTTTCAACTATCATCCTGAATTAAAAAATTCAACCCTGAACCTCTTCATAGCGACGAAACCAAGCATCAAACGTTATGCCAGCCGAGAGTTCATAGCGAAACTCATTGATACCGCCAGCGATTCCGACAACCGACTGTGGGACGCTCGACGTAGCCGGTGAAGCCAAATATTTAGTTGATAATCGCTCCGTAAGTACTTTTATGAGTTACAATTGCTCAAAGATTACCGTGACTTGATCTGCCTCCTCCTTGCGTCGCCAAATATGTTGTGTTTCGATCACGCAGCGAGCAATCGGTAACATGCACGTACTGTGACGATATTATATCCCTAGCTATGTTGCCTGATCCGGACTCCTAGTACAGCGGAATAGTAAGAAGACGAAACCTTGGACACAAGTGTAATGCTCCGAACAACCGGCAGTTAACAGGCGATGAAGAAAAAATGACAACGCTTACATGTATCCACAGTTTGACCTTGAAAAATGCCGGAACTTCGTTAGCACAAAGATAAAGAGTCTCTGGGTTTACTGATATCCCCAACAGACCCGTGGAATATATAGCGTGGGAGTTGCACTCAGCCCCAGAGCCGAACGCGCATTGCTGGATTGGGTCCCAGTGAACAGTCGTGTTTTCGCCGTCGGGTTATCCAGTTCAATCAAGCTCAATGCCTCTCAGCATAAAAACCGGTGCCTAATTGTAGTGTTGGCTTATGCTCCAACGGACTGCAGTTCTGGTGCTGAGAAGGATACTTTCTATCGAGAGCTATCCTGGCTCATTCGTGAAGCAAAATGCACTGACATTGTGATCCTTGCAGGCGATATGAATGCTCAGGTAGGTTGTCTGGGCTCCTCGGAATCACATTTGGGCGGTTGATTTCGAGTCGATGCTCGCCGTACAGACAACGAAGATCGACTCCTTTAGTTGTGTGCTGATCATGAACTGTTTCTAGCAAGTACGGACTTTCTACATAAACGTTCGCATCGCGTAACCTGGCGGCCTCCAACTGCTAACTAATCATGGACCCCTTTGGGTCACGTGGCTATCAGCCATCGGTGGAGAGATACAATTCAAGACTACCGTTCCTTCTGGAGCACAACTTGATTCTGGTCACGCTATGGTGGGTACAATCCTGACAGTTCGTTTCCGCTCAGGCTCTCGCAAATCAGCAAGAAGCATGCCACTCCACCATCTTCGAAGAACTACCATAGCTCAACAGTATAGATCCGGGCTAGCCCAACAACTCTCCACAGTAAGCCAATATTGCACTGGCAGTGAGCATGTGCGTGATGAATCATGGCTAAGTGTGAAAGTAGCTATGCTAGCGGCGTTTAGTGCTGTCTGTCCGACTTCTGCGATCCGAACACAAGAATACTGGATTTAGTCGAGGTCGCTAGTCATGATTGATGTCAGGAAATCAATAGCAGCTGGCAACGAGTACGACGGCGCACGCAAATCCCTCAAACGCCAAATAGTGAAGAATCTAAGGAAGGAGCGAGAGCTCTGGTGGACATCGAAAGCTCGGGAGATGAAGAAGGCTTTTGCTACGAGAAACAGCCGTGCCCTATATCAACTGATACGATCGACTGGCCCTAGGAAAACAACGGTCAGCGAAACGATAATTCAATCGCAAAAACGTCGATTGGAAAGATGGGCCGAACACTTCGAAGAACTGTTCGGCTGGCCTCCTGCAACACAGCCTGTGGAGATAATGCATACAGGCGAGTGGAATGTAAACCTTGATAGCCTGTTGGAAGAAGAGATAAAGTACGATATACGCGTACTAAAACGTCAGAAGGCACCAGGACCGGACGGTCTGTATCCAGCCCTCTTCAAAGAAGGCGGAGAATCCCTGGTGACCCATCTGACAAACCTTATTGGTGCTGGAAAGAAGGGAAGGTACCTGCAGAATAGGGCATGTTGACAGCTATCCCTATCCTCAAAAGGAGTACGCGGACGCTTTGCGAAAAACACCGTGGCATCAGCCTGTTAGCTGTGGTTTCAAAGGTGCTCTCTGGCCTTATCCTTCGAAGGTTGACTGAACACGGAGAGACAGATCCGTGAAAACCAAGCTTGGTCCCGTCCTGCAAGAGGATGCATCGATCATATCTTCACTCTCCGACAGGTTCTTGAGCAGCGACACTGCTTCCAGCAACCAACAATGGTTGTGTTGCTCGATCTGAAAGCTGCTTTTGCCTCTGTGGACCGCCAGGCACTATGGCAGTGTCTGTGGAGCAAAGGTGTCCCCCTTAAATTCTTGACCCTTCTTAAGGCGCTGTACGCCAACTCCCGCGGCCGTGTGAAGGTCTACGGGAAGCTCTCTTCTGAGTTCACCACATCAAGTGGTGTCAGACAGGGCTGTCCTCTTTCACCTTTCCTCTTCAATTTCGTCATTGATACGATCATGGAAGACTCATTATCAGCCTCTACTGCCTGTGGGGTCGAAGTGCTCCCGGGGCGTCCGCTCACAGATATCGAGTATGCAGACGACATAGCTCTTCTGGAATCTGACCTCGTGGTAATGCAAAGAATATTAAATAATCTAAATAATTCTGCCTCATGGTTTGGCATGCGTTTCATACCTGCAAATTATAAAGTGTAAGAATGGGTGGGCTCGAACCTTAGCCTCATGCTTGCGGATGAACCGTTTAAGGTAGTAGACAAATTTGTTTACCTGGGTAGCTGTATCAGTCCCGGTGGTCTCGCGAAAGATGATATTTCCATCCGAATTGGGAAGACCCGAGAACCTTTGCGAACCTGTGTCACCTGTGGCGTAGGCGTGACATCAGCTTATCCGTCAAGGGTCGAGTTTACAATGTTGCGGTGCGCTCCGTATTACTATACGGATCAGAAACCTGGCCGCTGCGCGCGGATGACGTCAAAAGACTTTCATTGCTTGAACATCGGCTGCAGCGGGTTGGACTTACACGAGGGCGCAGGGAATAAGGCATTACTGTCTCATTCCTGATGCGGCTACGCACAGCAGGTGCCTTTTGAGCAGCATCGGACTCTTTGGTTTTGAAAGTATTTCGACCGTATTGAATAAGGCGCCGGCGGTCACGGTCAACCGTTGGGCGATCGGAGTGTGCGGTTTTTGGGGTCGACCTTTTCTAACCCGTCCTTCCTCGGTGGAAGGCAGCATCGCTTCTTCCATAAATATGGACTTGTTGGTCGCCTGGGGGAAATACTTTACTGCCTTCACACTCCTGCCGCAGAGACCAGTACGACTTTACCCCCAGACCGTCTCGTAACACGATTATTCGTAGTACGGGGTCTCGGTGTTCTTGGTTTGGTTGCTCTCCTTTGGCCTTTCTGGCATGGTTTCACCTTGTGGAACGAAGTTCCAGCCATTATAACCTGCGGGATCATTGCAGCACTCAAACCCGACCACCACGTCAAGGTGGTAGCTTTAGGTCGGGACTCACAATCTTGGTGTTCCTTGAATTCAAGGGTGCTTTCAAATGTGTCGATCTGTCAGTGTCGTCAACCACACTTACTCAACAGGGTATGCCGCGGAGGTTTGTGAGCATATTCGGGTCCCTATGTTCGCATGCTTTTTGGCGTGTGAAGGTGTATGGTGAGCTATCCAAAAGCTTCCATTCAAAATGTGGTGTTCGACAAGGACGCCCACTCTCCATTCTTTTTCAACTTCGTCCTCAACGAAATAATGAGGGGAACGCTAAAAGGTCTTCAAAACCCCGTGTTTAAATCGTTGCTGTTAAGAACCTTGTCGATGTGGAGTATGCAGAGCACACTATCTGCGTGTTTGAAGACGAAGGTCAAGCACAAGCCCTTTTGAATAAACTGACCACCGTCACACCATCTTTTGGCATGCGCCTTGTACCTTCAAAGTACAAAGTCCTGCTTCAGAACTTGCGGTCTCTAAACATAATCCTTATAATTCAACGGGAATCATTGACAGTTGTGGAGAATTTTACACACCTCGGTAGTTGTATTAGCTCTGAGGAAGGTGTTTCTGATGAAGTCAGTGCACGAACCCCGAAGACCCGAATCACGTTTACTAATTTGCGTTACTTGTGGTGTCAGAAAGACATGTCACTGGGTCACAAGAGCTGCGTGTGCTTTGATACACTAGACGCCGTATTGTTGTGTGGTTGTTGTGGAGAAATGATGTGAGGCGTCTTCACTTTTTTATCACTGATCCCTCAGAAGCGTTGCAGGTGTCTTAGGGCGTAAACGGATTCATAATGAGGTAATTAGAAAACGGGCATTTGATGGTGGGAAACATCCAGCAACACCAACTGCGGTGGCTCGGCAGTGTGTTACGCATGCCGAAACATCATCCAAGACCAGTGTTGTCCTCCATTCCTCATTCTGAATTGCACAAACCGCGAATCGGACAACGTATGACTTGATAGAAGGGTGTGAAGAGACTGTGAAGAGTCTTTGTGTTGTTGGTGCGGTCCGCCTTCTAGGGTGGAGTCCCCGTCCTTGGCTGGAAATATTGTAAGAAATGGCGGGTGACCGATGTCGGTGGCGTCTGTGCTGCTAGTTTCTCTCCGGATTGCCCGATTGGGCGCTTGGATCTGTAGGCACCGCATAATGCTTGCGATAGGGCTGTACCACATAGCCTTCCACAACCACTCTTTCCTTTTCATCCCAAGGCTTCTGGTTGTACGGCATTGAAGCACCATTGTCAGCACTGTTGTTTTTGTCTCTGATAATGATGATTGTATGAGACCTTAACCCGTGAATAACAATCGGAATTCAACGTGCTAGATGCTATATTGTACACGTCTTCAGGTAGTGCCATATGACTAGACGGTCTACATTTTTGGTGCTTCTTGACTTCAAGGGCATTTTTAATCTTGATAGTCTATCAGTTTTAATCACGCTTTTTTATCCGAGGATGTCGCAGAGGTTGCTGTTTTCTTGTTGATGTTCAGGTTGTGTGGTAAAGATATCCAACTCCTGATTGTCTTTCACCGTAGTCTCTGGTGAAGTAGTGAAATGGTTCCAAAATGTCTTGTTCAGACCGTTGAACGTGGTAACTCTGTTTACTTCACCATTATTGTCATCTTCAGCTGTAAAAGCCGCGTAGATGTCATACAGTGGTTATAACCGCGAAGTGCGGGATCTCGTTTCGGAGTAACGAGTTCACAATTCAAAAGTCCTTTAGGTTGAAACATTTTGCATATCGCGGTAGCTGGTTATTGCGTTGGTGCTGAGCTCTGATGGTAGCCGTTTTTCTTTAATTCAGTGCGCCGATCTCAAAGGCCCTTTCGCACCACATTCTGGGGTCTCAGGGGAGCGTTTGCACTAAGTTGCATTAAGTACCAAGCCAGCAGGTACGTGGTGGTGGTGGTGAGGGGGGGGGTAAATTTGGAGTGTTCTAGTCTCCGGACTTTTGGGTGGGTGCTAGTATGTAAAACGAACGTCCTGGGGCAGCTAAGGTTTAAACCAAGTGTCATTTAAGAGTACATTATTTTTCTGCTGATGGCTTCATAAACATGTGATGCACAAACTCGTCGTGTGCCTGTCGTTGTCCTCCATAGAACAGGACCAAAATTTTAAACTGTGAACGACAGATTTAACATGGGTTAATGACACGTAGATATGGTGACAATCCAGAGTGTCTGACTTGGTGTCGAAAGTGCGGACAACTCGGATTTTTTTGTGACGGGGCAGCATCAAGCCCTTTTTCACTCCCGCATATGAGGCTCTTCGGACAAATTGACGTGCCTACGTACAGGCGAAACTCCTATGTTTACTAGTTATGTTTCAGTCTGTGTTATTGGTGACGTTGATGCGAAAGAGGACTTAGAGGAGGAGAATGCAGATGATGGTGGGGAGGAGGAGGGAGGGGCGTCTGATGACGGTCCTCGTGTTGTCCTAAATCAGTGATATTACATAGTATCTTGAGTGTTACGGGTTTGGTACAACCTATCATGTGGTAGTGATGAGCCTAAATCCAAGCGAAATGCACCCCGAGGTGCTGACAACATAAGGCTGTAAACAGGAATACAGTTGTGCAAGACAAATCTACGCATTTGTTCTGACAATAATTCATATCAACTTACTATGTTTCTCTGTTTGTGGTGTCAAAGGTTTGCTAATCATCACTTCAGTACGCTTTGTTAGTGGTTTTGGGGAAAATTCTCAATCCAGGTATCCTAGCTTAGACTTACTCTTCCATTTTAATGCTTTCTTCATCCCGCTTACGTTTTGGTTTCTCCTATATCAGATCTATATAATGCCAATCAACCCTGCATTGAAGTTGAAACTGGACGAACTGTTCTTAAGATGGCTCACAGATCCTGCCACACAAAAAGTTTTACATGAAAATTTGATCCAACTCAAGGCGAATGAGTCACTTCAAACCATGCTTGCCGTCCCGAGTGGAGTGGTTGTGGGGCCAATGCCTTCTTCGTTCTATAGTTTTTTCTACGGTAGCCTTGCTTGTGATTCCCCCGGGCCGCCTACAGATGGCATTCTCGGAGTCAACGGCACTATGGGTTCTTTGGTCTCCCCAAGACCCAACACACCGCCCTATTTTCCACAACCTCCACATACAAAGATGTTCAGTCCAAGGTCGCCCAGACGGCATGCCCCATCTTCAGCTCAACCGAACGCCTCCGCCAAAGTGAGTTCCTGTCGCTCTGCTCTGTGTGTATGTGGATTTTGTGCGGTGGGATGTGAATAGTTTCCTTTTCGATGCCAATCAATTTCTCATTTCATGTCGACCGTACAGATTTGCAGGATGAGTTTATTTCTGTGCACGTGGCTTCCTAAACGGTAGGTATAACGCTGTGTACGTTATCACCGCATACTGTATATCAGCCCGAACAATTTCCGAAGAAAGCGTGTAATCGATGAAACTGAGAATAGATCTACTGTATGAGTGCGACAACCGAATTCTCTCAAGGTCATGCCAGAGTGCCCACTTAAGATAATGACTCGGAGTGATCTGTGTTCCACTAACCCTGTTTGTAGCAACTTCACCGACGGACGCAGGTAGGTCCAACTCCAAACGCCTGCAAGGAAGCAGTTTCTCGTCAGCGATCGCATGATTCTGTTTTCTTTTTTGGAAAGATACAGTGCTAAGGGCACGGCCGTTGCGGTTGGCGCGTTGACATCACCTACCGAATTGGAAACATGACTGCCGCTACATGTAAAGGCCATATTTAAGACAACGAGGACTAGTGGTGGGTGAGCTGCCCTACGTTGGCGCACCGTTTCTTTTTATGCGACCCATGCTCCAGTAAGCTAAAGTGGTTTCTTTGGTGGTTGTTTGTCTGCGCCAAGTTGTTTTTGCCATTCCCTACCAAAGGACCTCGGATTCTAGAAGGAAGCAGAGATCACGACTCAAACTGTCATTTTCAACGATAAGCTGGCACATCGTTATATTCGAGCCATTAATGTCCAACTAAAAAATGGCCTAGAGTATCCACAGCAATGACTTTTTCCTATGTCCCATTGACTTTCATGTTTGAAGGACGGGGACTATCTGGTGCTCACTGTCCATCTTATGTATTTTTTATAATATCTGGAAATCTCGCGACTTCATTTTACTACAATCTGTAGTGAGTTTGTCACCCTTTACTGCTAAAGCATTCCGCTGGATATGCTCTTCATAGAGTTCGTTGTTCACTCTTTGGTCCGCATTTCAGGCGGAACGGGAGGAAATGCTGGTCTTTCTAGTTCTCATGCGTTCTGCGTTGTTTAAAAACCCTTAAACATCACGTGTTCACATCGCATTGTGCTCCCATCACTCCATAAGCATTTTCGCTTTGTTCTCTGGTCTACACGAATCTCTATACATGGCTGTGACTAGCTTGAATCATTGTGCGTTTTCTGTTCACCAATTCATTACACCAACACACCCACTGTGGGAAATCTCAGCTTCAAATTGAGTTTTGGAACATTAGAATAAAGTAATTGAATAAAGTACCTGGCTTTCTCAGTTTCCACCGATGGTGTCTTCTGGTTTTTTATGCATTGCCTATTGGAAATCAATGGGTAGCTTCCCCATGTTGGTTAGACCAGCTTACTGGACTTTTATTTTGCAAGTGGGCCTTTTATTGTTTTATAAAAACAGATGAAGTTCGCATTGGCTTCTACAGTTCCATGTTTTCGAAAATTCGTGACTCCTCTTTTGTCAACGTGGTGCAAGGCGTGTTGACACATGGTACAATCATCTTCACCTGGTTTACATCGTAGCCATTCATTTTTTAACTGTTCTTCAAGCTTTATAATTTTCTGTTCCGCTCATGCAACTTTTGCAGAAACAGCTACACATATATGTACTTGTTGAAATGTGTATGTAGCAGATTGCGTTGGGCCTGTGTACCGCTCAGCCTGATACGTGTATGGGATAAAAATTATTTGCTCACATGGTCGAGGGTAGAAACCTTGCCATTTACCTCGTTGAGAAGCTCCGTTTAATTTAAGATGGATCATCTCTCTACGGGTGTGGAAGATGGAGATACTCAGTTTCAAAGACTAGGATTCGGTTAACATGATTAGGAAAAGGCCGTAGAGGAATGACATTATACCTGAAAATGAAGGCACCTGGTTGAATTCTGGTGCAAAGCTTGTTATAACCAGCTGTTTACTCACTTGAATAATATCACCGGCCATGCACATTTATACTGTCTAGCCAAACAAATCTTCTGACAGTTATCATCAAGGACGAAGCCCCTCTTGAGCTAAGCCCTTCAGGGTCCAACAGCACCCTTACCTTAACATTAGGTCAAATTTCAAGCTGATGGCTTAGTACTTATCAGGTCCTCTGTGAGAATAGTTGAAATGAACAATAGGCCTATTCATGGGTAATCGGGCTGTATGACTGAGTGGACCTTTTCTTACAATAACTTCGCACCTTTGTCAAATCACCAGTTGCTCAAGTGTAGGTAGCGTTCGTGTGGTCATTGGGTTGGCGGTTTATCACTGACAAGTGACCGGTATAACCTACGTCCATCTGTTGAACCCCAGTAAGGACGAACAGAGTGTATGACTGAGTCTCCGGAAACTACAAAGGCTCAAGAAACTTCAAAGGGATTTTTCCGATTAATCCTTCACACAAATTGAGTGTCACTAAGGGTGTACCCCCAGTTCACGTATAACTAAACGTTACTTTGAACAAAGTACGCAGTAACTTCTTAACTTTCTGGCAGTCAGTTTTTTCACAGATTTCACTGTCATTGGTTCGCAATAGATTCGTTCTTCATTCTTACCGTCTTTAAGTGTTTACTCCGTCTGCCGATAGTTTGAGTTAGGTTGTCTGCCTGGGCGTATTCTTGGAGTGCGAACGCTATTGCATACAAGCCGCCATCTGATTTCTTCGACCACGCAGACGTATGTTATAACAGCTCTTTGAGGTAAGCGACGGTTGCTCCATAAGCAGCACGAATTCACCAACCACTTAGCGCTTCTAGCCTCAGTACCCCTCTATCGACATGCGTCGGTTATCACAATCCTTAAAGGGAGAGAATGGGCAGTATTAGCTGCTCTGTCTCTGTAGGACCATAAACACATCCTCCGCGCTACGATGTCTTGTCGATAGATATGAGTGTATTTTATCCCTGAGTCATTTCGATTCTGCCTTGAATCATCCGGTAAAAAACAAAATCATAACGAGACTAAACTTACGACTTCCGGATATTGAATGGTTTCGTTAGCGTTATCCTGTTCTCTGGAACACTTCATGTCCCATCCGAAAAACCGTGCGTCCTCAGTTTCTGTTTCCGATTAGCCGCTTGCACTGTTCAATTTCGTTTTTCGGCTTACTTACTTTCCCAACACCATTATCAGAAGTCAGCCATGATCGTTTCGGGTGCTGAGTTTGGAGTTTATCACCGCCAGGCAATTTGTTTTACGAATTCGATATCCCACGTCGAATTGACCAAGTGACTGGTCATCCCGATTGGTGCCCAGTTGCCGTAGGTCCTGTTAGGCACCTAAATTCTGCCTTCAGTTCGGTTTCACTTGAGTCACCGAAACCACTCTTGATGCCTCAAGCCGTTTTGGTTTTCATTCTTTTCTGTGCGAGTAATATCACTTCTCCATCAGATTAGGCTGATAAACAAGGTAAACTAAACCTCTCACTTTCACACCGTGTTTCCAAGCTACTAATGAGTAGTAACGGTGTTTATCGTCAGAGTTTTGGTCTCGAGATAGATCAGTTCTTAAAGTGCAGAGCTCTGTTGACAACTTAATGATTTTTAATGAACTTTAAAAGGGTTTCCACACAACTAGCAGGGTTCATCGGAGTCATCCGCTTTCCTATTTTTACTCAGTTTTATCGTTGCCATCATGAACTGAACTCTCCAAGAAATTGAAATCGAAGTCGATAAAATTTTGAGAGACTTTAAATATGCGGACGATCATGTTTTCTTGCCTGAGGATCATACGTCCGGACAAACTAATCTAAATAGAATATCGTAATCTGTTCCTCATTCTGGCGTTAGTTTTCCATCCTCTTCTATCTCGTCGGAACTTCAGTCTAGGAGCTTGAGTTCATTGATCGGTATGTTGACTACTGCGCAACCGACTGTACTGTGACAGATGAAGTCGATAAATTCATTATCGAGAGGAAAAATACATTCATTAGTTTGTGTTATCTCTGTCGTCATAAAAGAATTTCGCTGATGCTGAAGGTCCATGTTTACAAACGACAGCCAGAACAGCCTAACAGTGGAACTTGTTCTGTCCGAGCCAAGGACCTCAAACGTCTTCTGATAGTCGATCCTGATAGCAAGCGTAACCAGGCTGCAGCGTATGTGCACTAGGTAGTTCGTTGGAGTAGCCACGTGAGCAGATAACGTTTGTCTTCACTGTTTACTATGGTTTCTCTCACCGTAGATGTTAAGCGAGTTAAGCACTAGCGTCTACTGCTTGTTCGTTGCTTTCCACAATGGTAATAATGAGGCAACTAAGTTTCAGTCAAAGGAGGCGGTTCATGCTAATTGTCCTTGCCAAGAGGTAACATTCCGGAGAGGAGCTATTCCAATACCTTCCAATAGGCAGAGTGCTGTGCTGCATTTTCGCGTGCGTCTCCCACAGACTTCACTTCGGGCTGTTTGTGTGGGTGTATCCTGACTGTGTTGTTCTTATTAACTTTGCAGTGATTGAGGAAATTCCTTGTGTTGCAATTGTGCCATGTAGATTAATTTCGCTTGTTCGTATACATTCACTTTAGCTTGTCACAGAATTGTTCTAGGGGAAGTGGTTGCAAACAGTCCAGCTCAAAGTTCTTTTTGTTTTGACGAATGGCCTGGTCCCTATGGGCCTGTTTTGTGCCATACGGTATGCGTGGACGCAATGGTAAGAAGCTCAGTCTCACAACAGGGTTACTTTGTGAGTCAGCCTATCGTATACCAAACATTGACTTTGTCCCTTGCGCGGCAGAGGGGGCCGTGTGCTCCACACCATCAAGTCCAGTATCGCCTCGGATATAATAAGAGGACTATACGGGAATGAGCAGTTTGTTCATCTGGATGAAAAAATGAAGTGAAAAGAAGGATCCCCTGATAGGCCAGCTTTCCTACTAGTTAGCAGTGCCACAACCCAAAACTGAGCTTCATTAAACTTTGACGATCATCATGATTTATTTTACACTTGTTTCTCAATCTTCGATGATGTGCTATTCGTTCCGAAAGGGATCCGTGACATGGGGCCTCTTGTAGCGACGCGCTGCCCCTAGTGTGCACTTAGATGCGCCCAGATGCCTCGTATGAAACTTTAACTTTCATGCTACTGGTGTAACTTAGCAGTAGTGCAGTTCGATTGGAAAAAGCGAACTGCAGCCATTACTCCATCCGTTGGTTCCACCCGTTGTGGCAGAAACCAGTGTTTGGTGTTATGGAGAATTCAGTTGGGGAGTGCATCTGTCACCACAAGTTTTGGCTGGTGAATCACGTGCTATGCATTCTGAGTCACCGTCTGATAAGAGTAATGTTTTCAGAATGACGTGAACGCCTAACGAGTAACATCTGAATTTATAAAACGGCGTGGAGGGGATTTCAAAGAACTTTTTCTTAATTGCGCTCTGACGGTTCGCGTGATCCTTCCTTTTTGTGTCGGCGCGAGTTAACAGTCGCTAACCCGCCTTAACGTTTTGCGTGTATGCATCCCAGGATGCATGTGATAGGGTGGCTCTGGACATCTCATTCCTTTTTGTTCGTCATTTTTCAGAAAGAATTTGAGTACATAGGCATCGTTTTTTTAGTTACTGAAGCCTTAATAATTGGTTGATCTTTGGATACCCAAAAACTTGTTCTTGACCTTTTTTCAATGGTGCATATTTTGTTTCCCAGCTGACCCATTTCCACGGAAAAATTCTCTGCCTGAGTGTCGATATTACAGTTCCCCCTGTCTGAACAGAACAACAAATGGGGGACAGCACCTCAGAAGAAGCCATCTTTTGTTGGTCTAATGGAGTTCTCATTGAATTTCAGGGATCGGAGGTGACCGCCTCTCTACGGGGAACACGGGTCAGTTTCGAGTTATTGCTTAGTCAGAATATGTTTTAGACTGTCCGAAAAACGCCCACTTCGCTCATTCGGTGCACAATCAAATGTCTGTGTTTCCCACTTTAGATAGGCAGGGCTAACTAGACTTTTTTCTTAAGATTATGTGGGCTTGATTGTGCACATGCGCTGCTCTTGAGGCACGAAAGTAGAACAGTGAAAAACACAATCGATGATTAGGATCAGTACCCTATTCCTTCCATTGTCTCGATTTTCTCGACCCCCTGTGGTTTTCGATATAGATCACACTAAAGAAGTTAGGTTTATACGATTCCTTGTTGCATTCGCCCACACTGACCTGTTCTTTTTCATTTCTGTGTCAAGCAGCAGTTACCATGATAGATCACCCTGGTTTTTACTCTGTTGAGTTTTAGCGCAATTATTTATACCCGTCGAATTCAATGGGTGAGAAAACTGTGACGTTTTGCATTTCAGAACAACACGAATCCTATGAACAGTTTTTCTGAAGCGCAGCATAAGTTCTGCGAAATTCGAAGAGACGCATACCACGCAGAGTATCGTCACTTTTTAACATTACCAACTTAGTTGGTCGCGGGGAAAAAGGAGCTAGATTTTTTTGCCCCAAAAGTGAAATTTTTTCATTGTTCTCCTGAGGACTTTGGTGTAACTGATATATCTGTTGACATAGTTTGAGCGGGTTCAGAGTAGCTGCCTTCTGCTCTACCCGGCATCTCAACCGAGAAGCACACATTAGGGAGACACCAGTGATTGGTTTGGCTCTTATCACATTCATTCCTATTGACTACGTTACTGACCACAATACCCTAAACTACGAGAAATGACCCAGAAGTGATTTATCTGCGGGCCCTTTTGAAGAGGCGAGCAAAGTAACCTCACGTTCTGCAGTCAGATGGGAAAGTGCGGTTGTTTCCAACATCATTTTATGCCTCTATAGGAATGCGTGTGTAATCCATTTCATAACTTCTTACGAGTTCGACTGAAATTCTTACTAGAGCAGCAACTTGTGTAGTTTACCCCTACTGTTACTTTGCTGACTCTTTCGATAGGATGAGTGTCGGTTCTCAAGATATGTCCCGTGCTGTCACTATCCACAAATGACGGTCAGAGGCCAAGTTCACACATTCCAATTTCAGTTGCAGCAACGAATAGCGTATGGTAGACGGAGACCGAAGCGCTCCACATTGGACTTGATGGTGCCGGTATTTGAGAACCGGGAGATTATGTTTTCTGAAACAACACTAGCAACCGTTGATAATGGGGAAAACATCGCACTCCTATTCATCCCACTTCCTTTCCTCGTTACCTTTGTTCTTTACTTCAACTGTATGACATGCTCTAGTAAATGTGGAGTTTCATAGTCGAAACGAAATGGTTGGCTTCAATGTAACTCTTCTGCCAATGTCAATGCATTCTGCGGTTTCTCCGCCAGTCATGTTGAATACCACTCAACATTAGACGAGAGTTATGTCATCGTTGCGTTTGTGCCACTCAGCTTTCATGCTCTGGTGCGCACCCTGCAAACATAATGTCACGATACGCTATGCACCTAGTACAGTAGGAGGTCAGACACTAAAACGTCTATTCTTCGTTGTGCCAAGTGCCAAAATGTGAGACAGGAAATTCAATCCACCGAACAGCGACAATAATCGTTTACCGATAAGTCAGTACTGGACAGCGGAACGTTGCTTAGCTTGGCCACATGCACTATACCCGTGTCACATTAACATTCATTGTACCCTCACTTGCCGGTGAATTCAGGCGTGGTATCCGGCACTATCCCTAGATCACATACTTTCTTCAGGCGAACACAGCAATTCGGCAATGGTTTCTGGTACCGAAACTTTGATCCATAATCTAGCGCAAACGTTACATGCCAGCGAGTGACGTCAACACAAACGTACGACATGGTAAGAAGTCTGTGGGCTTCACAAATAGTCACAGTCTGAGCTGGAACAATTTGTTGATAAAAAGGTCAGTTGGCTACTGATAGGCTGACGAAAAAACAGTCATTCTTTGCGTTTTTGACGCTTTTCTCCAGTACAGTTGAGCTTAATTTTTAGAATCGATCGATGGAAGTATCTCCTCTAGCTTCTATCCGTTACACCTCATGACCTGCTGGTTGTGAAACCACGTAACTATGCAATCTCTAATTGGTTGGAATCAGAGACAGGCAACATTGAATGAATCACTGGATGCCTGATGATAATTAGAAAACCACGGGTGGTTTGCGAAAAGCCGACTGTGGTGCTCTCTGTCAGTGTACACTCGAGGGAATGAGATCAGCGAGCAAACATATAGATGCCTGACCGGAATCTAGTGACATAATAGTTGTTTTCTTGTAGATGAAGACGATGGTGCCATTCACCAACCCCGTCAAATTGTAGTGAAACCCGACGCTTTCTCCAAACAAAGGCATCCCTTCTGGGATGCCTATTTTCATCTACGTTGCTTCCTCATTTCGACTAATGGATATATTCAATAACTCCAGCTTTCTAGATTAATGTCGTGTCCATCTGCTCATTTTCCTCCGAGTCCTGTATCCCCCAGGCAGGGTCCCAACATTTAAAACACTTTTTGTTCTTTTGTTGCTTTTTAGTGCTACTGTTTCAGGTGAGGATTTGTCTTCACTCATTCCAAGATAATTTTCACCCCCTATTTTGAGCATGCTCACCCGTCTACATCTATTTCTACCCCAAGCTCCATCCGTTTTTCTTTCAGCTCCCCTAGATTGTTCGTCTCAGTTCTGATCCCGTTTAGCGCATTGTGCTGCATTGTTCACCAGACTGTCAATTTTTGATGATGCAGCATGTTGACGTTTTGTCTTAAGCTTTCCTTCCATGCATGTGTCCTTATAACTTCAGCGGTGTTATCTTTCTACGACGTATGCTTTGTTCAGGTAAACTCATAGGCATGCATTTACAAGTGTATTGAGCAGTTTGTGAGAGCCAGGTTTTTCTCATCCTTATCAACAGTGCTCCGCTATTAACAACCACTTTTTTGTCAGTAATCTAATAGATGGAGGTTCTGCGTTGTGGACCTTGTCGCTCACTTATTGCTAATCATATGCTGTGTTTTCATTGGTTTTTACGCCCACTGCTGTCACACACATTTCCGAATTATTCTTTTTAGACAGATAGCACCAGTGGATCCTTAAAATGTGGTAAAAAAAATTCTCAACGAACCCGTAGTCCACAAACTGACGGACTTTGATACCTTTTCTAACTTGTCATGGAATCTTTATAAAAATTTGAATTCGAAGTGTCCCACCTTAGTCTGAGATGGAGTCTTCTATCATCCTGTTCATATTAGCCATTTTGAAGCTTCTTTTTTTAGAAATATGTTCCATTCTCGTTCCATTTTTTCTGCAAAGGATTTCGCTTTCAACCACACGCCGGTACTCAAGGAGCCTGCAGACCGTGGGATTTTTTCATCAATTTGCAATAGCTACTGCTATGTAGAGGATTACCATCATAAGAACATCCTAAATTCATGGGCATAGCAAAAGGTAGATGATCAGTAACCCTCCTCGAAAGAGGTATTTCCGAATGGAGGCCAAACAGTTAAGTTTCCTTCAGGTTAATTGCTGCACTTCTTAGTGGTTACCTGAGGGGTCGATCCACTGGCTGCGTATGACCTGCCCACAGGTCGTCTCAGACTCTGGGTTCTTCTTTCCTTGTCTTTCACTTCGTGAGAAAGAAAGAAACGAAGCACTTTACCAAGTCAACGCAACCCATGTAGGAAAACGAGTTGCATACCGCAGAACAAACGATAGTCTTGAATCCTAGTCCCACTTGTAGCTGACAACCATATGATTCACTTGGGTCCATGTTAGCTGTCAGTTCACATAATGCGAGCGTTTATGTTAAAAAAAACTGTGCTGGTTAGAAATCGCTGGTGGTTAACGATTAACTAGAGAAACCTCTCCCCTTTATCTGCACAACGGCATCTATTTTGAATCACCATCCGTTTATGACTCTGCCCGACCCGCTCGACCGATTCGAACATTCGTGTCGCTCGCAAAAATGTCTGCGTCGCTGTTTTTCTTCATGGTTCAGTCCAAACAGACCTTTGTGGAAAGCGTCTTTCTCAGCCTCAGAGCTGCTGTCTATAAGGGTACAAGCTGACACCACACACGGACACATATATCGACTAGCACTGACCTTGATGGAGTTCGACAAGTGAACGGCGCAGATACGACTGTTTGCTGGAATTCGACACAGCGAAGTGCTTTCAGCCCCTGGGTTGAGTGCAACTCCCACAACATACTAACAATGAGCTATTGATTCAGGATCACTGAAAACTCGCAGAGTATTAAAAAAACAGTGGATTTGTCCCAGAAGTTGTAAGTTGCATGAATCTTGTATGCGTGCTTCGGAGCCAGGCGTTGAGTAAATAAGAACGGCAACAACAGCGACAATAATGAGGAAATAGTTACACATGGCGATGTGGCTTGAGTGGTGCTAGAACCACGTTCCACAACCATGCTATCAAGGCCGAAGTTCAGCAGTCAGGCACAGTAGCGAGCCCTCGTTGTACGAATGATCTTATAACTTATAATTGGAGATAGAATCTTACTGTTCCTTGCAATGCTTCAAGCGACCAGCATGTCCATGTTTATGGAAACAGCGATGCTGCCTACGCCGACGGGTTTAAAAACCTCGAAACTAAAGCCTGCACACTCCAATCGCCAATGGTCGACTGTGACCGCTGGGGAATTACCCAACACGCTAAAAAAGAGTATCACAAAGTGCCCTATACGATTCCAAACGAACATGCTGTGAGCAGGTACATCAATAATATCTCTGTGCCCTAATCCATGCGCTTTTAGGTTAGTTACCACCCCCCACTAATAAGTGGGTCAGCAATTTAAGTTGCTGGCTCCAAGCTACACCTGCCCCCAAAACCCTACCACTGTTGAGTTGAAGGGTCCCAAAACAAAACTCTAGATTCTCCCACTGCTCTGTTATGAGACTTTCGATTTGTTGGCTTTGGGTAGGATACTTTCATAAAGCTTCTTCGTTCTTGGCAACTGGGAGGTTTTCCGTCACTTTCCACATCGACAGTTCTGTTTTATTCTCATCTCTTTCAAATGCTTCCCACACCACATCAATCCTGTAAATCTCGTTTTTCGACTCACATCTTTCAATAGGGAATCAGCAAACACGCTCTGTTTGTGCCCAGTCACCCGTTCCCTACAGCATTCTCCGGTTTCTGGACTGTTTGTCAGATTGGTTAACAGGATTCACTGGGCCATTTACTACCCTCCTTGAAAACTGACACGTGTTGTGTATTAGAAACACGCTGTGATGATGCATCTTCAGACAGCTCACACGAGCTTCAACTTTTCTAGCATCAGCTGATCATGGGGTTGAGTATCGTGATGTACACAGTGTAGGAATCGTCCTGGGCTCAAAGGCCAAAGACGCCATTAAAGTGTACGCTCTGACTAATCGGTACCAACAAGGTCTACCACACTTCCTGATTTCTGCGTATGCCCCAACTAGCTGTAGTACGGCTACCGACGTAGGCGAGTTCTGTCCCAACTGTTCTAATTTCCCACGGAGAAAGGGTGCAAACCTCAGTTCAGTTCAGGTCCGCCATCTGGAGTCCTGGGCACAAAATCTGTTTCACACGATGGTGCAGAGTGTAGTCTTTTTGTCTGAACACACTACTCATAAGGTTACTGGAAGCTTCGATAGCCTACTGCAAGTTTCGCCCTTTTTCTCTTGAAGCAGACGGCGTTTCCGAGTTCTAGTTGAACACCAACTTGGCGAAGTACACTCATCTTCAAATGTACTTGATATCAGCAGGAGACTCAACTTAATCCCAGCTGAATCCCCCGTCTATGTTATCTTCAAGTAAATGTGCTGCAAAAAGACCATCTCGTGTTTCAGTTGGTACGATATTCTAGATATTGAAATATATTTCCTTGGCCGAATACACTACTCACAAGGTCGCTGAGAACTCTCCGACAGCCCACCATCTCGAATATCGTGCCATTTGAAGAACGAGACGGTCTTTGTGCAGCACACTTAGTTAAAGAATATCACAAACGAGAGATTCCGTTGAGTTTCTCGTTAACACCATTGCAATTTCCAGATGAATGCATTTCGTCAGTATATAGTCTTGTTCGATAGCTTTCATCGTAGCATCTATTCCAAAGTTCGAACCCCTAAACAGCGGTTGGCAGAATTTCCTTAGAGAGCCACCCATTGGGCAACCACGCAGTGGTTGGCTCCTTCCAGGTTGTGATAGGGGGTGACCTCGGTGTAAGATGTAAGTACCTGGCTCCTGGTGTTGCTGCACGCAACGAATGCGCCTGAAACGCATCGGCTCTTCCTAGGAGCTATTAAGCTTGGTTTCCATCACTGTTATTACGAAGGCTGGCTGTCCCTTTTCTGATTACAACTCTTTGACCTTTCTGGTGCGGTTAGACCTTGACGAGTGGCGTATCGCCACGATCACGGCAACCCTGAAGCCCGACCACCACATCAGGATGGTAACCCCTGGCACTCTTTATGGCCAGGATAATACCCCGCATGAAATGCTAATGCCAGTGAGTGCCGTTCTTCATCGGTTCAAATTGACAAAGTTAATGATGGAGAGGAGAAATCTGATAGTGTCCGGCTTGTCGTCTGTTCACGAACAAGCATTTTAAAAGCGAACCTCGCACGAATTCATTAGCTGAATGCCACATAATTGCTTGTCAGCCTGGGTAACCAGCTCATTATCTTGTGATCAATACTTCTAGGAACGGTTTTGGGACCGGGCGATTTTCTTCTCCAATCAGACTCTTCTCACTGTAACTCCCTCTATCTTTCTAGTTGCAGCACACTTACAGCGCACGTTATCTTCAACAGTTGTTGACTACTCTCTTAGAATAAGGCGGTGTGTTTGGCTGCCCAACCGACTCGAGTGGAGACTTTGTCAATAACGCAACGTAATTCCACACGGGCTGTCACTGATGCCCCCTCATTTTTTCCGTTTCCCATAATTCAAATCTTCTAACAAGTTTGCTCATTTGCTACCTCCAATCCCCTAACCCACAGGTGCTTTGTTGGCTGTCACGGCGGATACGGCTAAATTAGGGGATGACTCAGTGCTTCATTGCCTTTTTCTACGGTCGCGCGATATTCTCCCGGGTTTGTCTGCAAGCATGTCTATGGCCGCATCATCTCATCGACGGGTTGGCAGCACTGTAGGAAAGGGATTTGCCACCTAGTCACTGAATAGTCGACGATGCTGTCTAGCTCGCACGGCTGATTGGCTGTTGTTATGTGCGTGTGTATGTCTGCCCTACGCTCTTGCCAAGCCAGTTACCAAGACAACCAATAGCATTGGTCGTGATCACCGACCGCACAGGATACAACGCATGGCCAATGAGCATTCATAAGAAAAACAGGCAAGTCTGTGGCAGGCGTCTAGCTTGCGCACGTCGATCTGCAAAGCAGCTTCTGCTGTTGCTGTTGCTCCACCGTTTGCCACGTTGGTGTGAGTCAACTCGCAACCGACGGCCTCCAGTTGAGTCGATTCGTACCTACTGCCTGTGATAACTTGTTTTGAGTTGCACAAGCACGGAGTCTGTACTTCAGAGCCGATCGATTCCATTAGTAACTCTGAGTTAATCACATTGTGAAAGCACTGCCTGATTCTTTCGCCTTGTGCGCGCGTGCATCTTGTGCATGTGCCTTTGTGTTCGCACGGACGCGTACCATTCTACGCAGTTGTCAGGCCCTGTGTGCGTGTGTATTCTGCGCTTTTGCGTACTCTGATCCGTTCTGATACTAGCCTGTTTTTCACTACGATGGCTCTTGTCTTCCGTCTCCCACCAAAAGATTATCAGTTTTTGGCCCTATTCACCCTGGTTTATATGATCTTGGTGATTGGGCACGCTTCCGCGGATTATGGATTTCTTGTTGGGATTCCTCTCCTACCCTTGATCGTCGTCCAAATCGCACTCGTGATGTTTGTGTGGAACACGATAACGAAACGGCAAACTGTGTCTGTCACGGCTGAGTAGATTCTCTAGCTGTTCAGTCGGATTGATCACACTAGGATCCTTTCGGAATCCAACACGTTCCACTTGTGAAAAACACTCATGTGCGAAGAACTTTGTGCAATAGTATACGCAATCTGTGGTTTCCTGAATCTCGGTTAATTTCCTAAACGTCGTTCTCGTTCTTGTGAATACGTTCCTCATATGATTTCAACGACAAGCTGTTCTTCCTGGGGCTGTGAGGTATCAGAAACGATGTGAAATTGCACCAATAGCTTTTGCGTTGCTTTTTTTATGGTTTAGCGTGCTCCAATCCTCATCAGTGAATATTTATTTTGTTCTCTTTTCGAGAATTCACTGTTCTCATTGTTGATGGTAAATCTGGCGCCTTGCGTGGTATTCTTTGACATATTAGTGCCGTCATTCCAAAAACAGTCGAGTTTGTATAGCTATTTCATTAAAATACAACCTGCCCTCTAAAATTTCGCTCATAGTTGAACCTTCCACAGTTCAACACATTGGATTTTGCAACCTCAAGGTGCGACCATAGCTCTGGCGATTACTCGGGGCCGCTATGGAGCACTTGTTTGAGTCCGTCGTAGTTGTGTAGCGTTAATCCACAGGTATAGTCACGCTGTTCAGTAAGGAATGCCTCGCACCTGGAGACACCGTTATCCATGAATTTACCGTTTAAATTTGACAGACCTAAACGGAAGACAGTTTTTCGACCCAACAAGTTGGTCCACTCCTCAGTAAATGAGCGCGTGTATTCTCCACGGAGTCTGTGTTTGGATTTATTTGTAAAATGTGATGGTTTTTGTTTTAGTGGCCGCGTTCGGTCCCGCTAAACTGTGTGAGTAACCTTCAGTAAAGAACATGGACTATTTGGGATTCTGACTTTAACTGTCAAAAGATTGCAAGCGAGCCATTTCCGAACGATGTGTTGCGTTATAAGCGTAGCATTGTCCTAGTAAAAGATTGAGTGAGTGATTAGCATCAGCTTGACGATTTTAATTTTTATGCACAGTGGTGGTCTTGAGAAGCTTTTCAGGAATAATCAGATTCTTCCACTGTACTTGGCGGTGTTCTAGCGTGGTTTCCATGACTGAGGAAACTTCACATATCCTCATGAGGATGAGATAGCTCAAGTGGGTAGAGCGCGAATTTACTGATCGTAAGGTCCTTGGTTCGATCTCTACTTCTGCCTCTCGACTTCCCCTGTCTAGGCTTGGGCACTCTGGCAGTATCCCAGCCCTCGTGCTTCCATCAGGTCTCATGGCAGCTGGGCACCGAAAGGGTGTTACAGCTGAACAGTTTTAGTTTATGTTCTTCGAAACATTTTTGGATCACACAGTACTAGAAGACCCAACAGATTTGGTCTTGCACATACATTTTTGTTTTCATGTGTTGACACTGTGTTGAAGCTGCTTAGAAGGAATTTGCGAACTGCATTCTCTGGTATGCAATTCGTGTCCTCAACGTGTGGTACCCAGCGGCTTCACTAATTTTGTCGAAATATCTGAGGACACGGTGGTCACGTGGACACAAGCGATACGACGTCAAGCTAGAGGTGCTAGTCTATCATGCCTTAACAATGGGCTGTGTGATCTTGTACGTGCACTACAAATTCGTCTGTTCAGCTTGCGATACGAAACCAGGACCTTGTTCATCCTGTTGTGCAGACCCGTTATCTGCTGGCTTTGTAGATGTTCATCAGTGGGATGTGGTTTATCCAAGGCTTTATGGTTCACAAATTCCCACCAGAACTTTACGGTGTACTGTACTTGTCATTCTAATGTGGTAGGCGGTTGAAGATACACTGCCGTTATTTGAGATTGGCAGCAATGTGTCCGTATGTGTAGTTTTTTCTCTCTTTTCGCTCTAGGGTTGATAGTGAGCATATTCCAATTCTTTCTAGCCATCAGGCAGCCGAGTAGCTTTCGGCTTCCAGATTTCTTCCCACGGTGTTGGTCTGTCACTATCTATACCTCGGACTCCGCATGCCCTCCTCAGCGGAGTTTTTACTCAGCTACTAATGAAGCTTCAAGTAACGGTTGGAATTCATCCTGCGGCAAAGTGAAAACAGGTGAAGTACGGCAAAATAATACCGACTGTGGTTAAAATTAGAATCTTTTTGTTTTAACCGGTCACCGGTTGAGTAAAAATTTGGTACTTTAAGCATTAGACACGCCCATGGTATGCTGGTGCTTCTAGGCTGACGGTTTAAGCTACATGCGATCTTAGAGATCCCATTTGAAAACAGTAGCGCAGTGGTTTTCAATCCCATTCTAGTTCTGCTGCCAAGACGAAAGTGGTGGCAGCACATTTAACTTTTAGGTGTGCAGGTGGCAACATGTACATACATTTAAAATAGGTTGAGCGCATTGTATCATAAAGCTGACCTTTTGCTTTTAACATGTGACTGAAATGTTGAATCAGGTTGGTAGTTCCGTTGCGGTGCGAAGATTGCATCATCTAATCTTTTTCGCAATTCGTTCACACAAACAGGTAGTTTCAAACGTAGCTATCGCACCACAAGTAAATTCCTTCATCTGCTTCACTGCTTATCCGGTACGTGTCCATACAGCTAGCAAAACTTCCACTTATAAGTTTTGACTGTTACATTATTTATTCGGAAGTGCGTGAGTTCTAGGTATATAGCAGCCACATAATTTGAAAAAACGACTTCGGAACGGCTGGCTACTCTGTCATTTCTCTTATCCAGTTCTGAAAATCGCGTCTGAAATTGTTGCTCTAACAAGTGCCCTACCTAGTAACGTGTCGAACTATGTGTATCTCGGCGAACAGATTCACCACAACACCACGTGTTGTTTTTATTGTAATGGAACATTTCGAGTCTGGCAGCACTGAACAGGATAATAGGTTGTCGTTCCTGTAATAGGTTAACACGTCCTCTGGTGTTCTACCATTTGTGAAAGAAACCTCGTGGCTCTAGGTCCAAGTTTGTTGTCTTGCTCACGGTTTCACTCAGCATGTTTCAGTTCCAGACTGATGAACACTTTGTGCGCTATGGACATTTCGGTAGGGAATGAGTTATTTGGCTTACGACACTAGTTCTCTAATCCACTTGAATGGTTTACAGGAGCTCGGTATCTTCATTTGCTTGATCATTTTCGAATCAGCTACAATGAAGTTTCTGGATACGCCGTTAGTCAGTCAGTTTGAGGAATCCTGTAGTGACGCAGGTTTTGTTGAACTGGGTAGTAGATCATTTCCGGATTATGTATAATCTCTCGGCTCCTTGTCAGTCGGGCACCTGCATCTGTGTAAATTGCCCCGTCATCTGCGAACACGTGTCTGGTCAAATGATTGACAATATCGATTGTTGTTTCGTTTTGGCATACCTGGTCACACTAAGAATAGTAGGTTGTTGTCAGTAGACAAATTTCTGATCCCCTCGGAAGTTTTTTGTTCTAGAACAAACAGATACTTGGATTTCGAGATGTGACCGCCGTTGGTGTGTCAAAATACTCTTGTTAGTTTGTAATACGCTACTCATAAGGTTGCTTAACAACATTATAAACGGGAGATTCAGCAGGGTTGCAGGTGGGTCTCCCGTCAAAACCAAATTGCTATGCAAATGAGTGTAGTTGTCGACTCCTTTTAGTAGTTCTTACTACTAATGATAACAATGAAAACTTCTGATAAGTCGACGGTTTTTTTGTTTCTCTACAACGCCGGTTGTTTTCCTCGGCAAATTCATAACGTTTCAGCAATTCTTTTGACGAGCGTGCGCTGGAAGGGCACTGATGCCTACTGACTTAACAGTTGTCCTGTGATTTTGCTATAAGCATAACATTGTTGAGTTTTTATCACAACTCGTGTTACATGCTGGTCTTTCCCACTAATTAGGTCGAGTCCGATCATGCATCTGTAGTGCTTGTTTTTGGAAGACATTTTGTTGACAGATGAATCCAGTGACAGTGGGCTTATGTGAAACCCGACCTCTTAGGACAGCGGAATCCGCTTTGGTAATCTGAGACTCTATTGATCGCACTTCCTTCGTTTCATGAGGAAGCGAGTTTTCTTTTGGTGTTAAAAGAAGATTTGCCCCTTGTTGATAATCCATGTGTCACAGTGCTCTAGACTGTTTCTGTTCGGTAAGCAGATTGAGAAATTTTCTCGCCGCACCTTTTTTATCATTGTGATCCAACTAACTTTCACTGAGTTGGATGGAATTTAAGCTCTGTAAGTGACTTTCAAACACCGAATCGTATGAAACGTGTAAAAATGCTTTGGTCCGACGGACTTCGAGGATCACAAGCGGGTGTAACCAGTAAATGGGCGAACTAATCCTTGCAGTCGTTTGATCTCATTATATGGATGGAGAAAGCCGTGTAAAGAGACGTTTTACTGCCATATAACCCTGCGAATTTATGTTGACAACACCCAATAGAGAAAAGAAAAACCTACCGAGTGATAGCCTGTCAAAGCACCCATGGTACCCACAGCTCCATAGACTCAGTCAGACAGTCTGAATAGAACTCGGTGGCACAAAAGTTACTGACATCGGCTGCTGGTTGTTTCTTGCAATACTCCCAGCTGATCACGCAAACACGTGTATGGTTTGCGTTGCCCAATGGGCTTCTCTTGGATTTACGATGAGTATCGCCCAGGAAAACACAGAAACATGGTGAGAGGCGGAACAGGCGACATTTTGGTCTGTTCTGGAAAAACTGTCTACCAAAGTGTGATTCAAAATGTGATCTGTCATCCTAGTTGATCTTTCTGACGTCCTAAACAGACTAACCAAAATGAGTATATCTTCAGAGGGGAATAACTCTATCAGATTGCGTATTTTGCAATGCAGAAGTCGAATAGCATAACTGCGCGTCGGAAGTAGTGGTTTGTCTACAGGAACTTATTGCATCTAGCTTCATAAGTTTTTATGGCAGTTGGCCGTCTTTAATGTATTAAAGGTGCATTTTTGTCAATGATGATGACTTCATAGCATTATTCCTCTTTTCTTTCTTCACATTAAACGAGTAATCGAGTAGCGACTGGATTTGTTTACCCTAAAGGATCCCAATCTATTTGTGATCCATGCTTAGGGACTGCTATTTCTTCGTTCGCCGCCGCGCAACAGCATACATGCTTTCTTCTGGTATAATTCTCAGTGGTGCGTTACTACCATGCCCATACAACCGGGGAATGCATCAGAACTGGTTGATCGATTAGATGTACGCGTAAATCAACTGATCGACCGAAGCTATGCACTCGAATCGAACTGCCATTTGCGCCGAGTTTGGGAACAATATAGGATACCAGCTGTTCCTACAGAACTATGACAAATAGTTTCGGTGAACAGCTTTCTGCATTAGGGAGCTGACCGAAGTCACCAGTATCACCGCTTTCTTGTACATTAACTCATGCCTCTTACGATGACGACTTAGTCCAAGAAGCTGCGTTAATACTGTTTGTTTCACTATTTTTTCTGGCCTTGATTTTGACCCTGTTGCAGCGTTGGTGGACGGCAAGCCCAGTTACATTACACGATTTGCCGGACGAGTACATGTTGCCATGTGGCCCGCTTCCGGACATCACTCACGTTCATATTTCACTCCCATTTCCTTCACCGTGGTAAACGAATTTCCTGTCGGATCTGTGTTGATAAAGATCCGTTCAGGAGCACAAAAGCTGTCAGTCCCACTTTCATTCCGAAACTCTACAGACGAGCGTTTTAGCTTGCGAATGATACTTGAGATCCTCACATTTGATCGATGTTTCCAGTGGCCTTTAGTATACAGGCAAATCAAAGCTGTAAGATGACCAACGTACATGTTCGGAATTTTGTTACTACACGTACACCCCGATCGATTCTTCTCACAATTCGTCTGTTGAGTTTTTTTATTTAAAAAAACACCCAGTCGATGTTGCTCGATTAGAATGCTGTCACCAGGCCGTGACCGCTCCGTTTCGCGCACACATTCACATTAATCTGAATAATAAGACGGTTCACAATGTTTAAAGTTGTCAGTCTCACACAAGCGGTGTACTGTAAGATCGAAACGTAAATCTGCTACATCTGTTGGCTAGTCATGCCGTTTTGCCGAATGCCGTTGGATTCCAAACAGTAGAAGTGCTTGGTCAGCGCGCTTCCTTCCTCCCTCGCTATACTCGAGTGACTCATCGTTGAATCCGGTGGTTCGTCCCTCACATATCAGGCCAGGAAAAGCAGTCCCCGCCCCTTACTGAGATTTGCGTTTTCGCCTAAATAGTCAGCTGAAAACCTAGATGGCTGTCCTTTTTGAGTCTTTCACAATTCATATAACTGTATTCAACAGTGGGTAACTTGTTACCGACCGTTGTGCCTCGGCAGTTCCGAGACCTATGCATTCAAGAAATTGGCTCATCCGCAGACCATCAAGGACTCGTGCAATAGACTTCTAGATATATCGGGATCTACGCTAGTATCTTAGTTCAGTTCAGTTAATCACCTATAAACCATGTGCCGAGGGACAACGGTTCCTGTTGCCGCAGTTTTGATCACCGGAAAGCATGAGTGCGTGAGAAGTGCAGCCAAGCCTTGGAGGCGATAGCATGTTCAGTTAGTTTGGATACTGGTTAGCTACGAATTGAAGGTAATTGCTCTGATGCACGAGCGCCACTGGCCGCGCGATTTGGTCATGCATGCCATACTTCGTTGCCAGGTCATACACTATCCACCTCTCGGTCGTTTCCGCTCAGCACATATCTGGGCGAAAAGAGCTCTGTGAGGCAGACGGTACTCTGACATTCGAAGTACATGCCCTAACCAGTGGAATCTATGAAGCATAAGTAACCCACCCACAGCGGGAGATTTCCTTTTCCTAAAACCGTCTGGCGTGCCTCAGCATTGCTAAGCAGATGTTCCCACCAGACCTGGTCAATGCTTGGGAGACACCGATGATCAGATACTGACAGCTTTGAATGCCACGTCTATAGGCCTTGCGTCTGATCCCTATAGTAGCATGAATCACACTGCCGCAACCCACAAATACTCTGTTCTCTACTGAAAAATTGACGTCACACCGGCGACATGGACATCGGACGTTGGTAAGAGCTACTCTAGCCTTCCCGATTCGAGAAGTGATCTCTTCTCCTGCCAGTTCACCGGAATTTATACAACTGCCCAGATGAAAATAATTTATCTCCCACGTCGATTGGCTGGTCTGCTTGTATGACGTTTGGGTTTCATCCCACGCAGTCTTTTGGCAGCACTTTGCAGGTATGAATCGCGTACCAAACCGTGCGGCAGAATTATTCATTTTATTCAAAATGGTTTGCATTTTTGAAGGATCTGAACCAAGGAGAGCAATTTCGTCTGCGGACACCTTTGATCACTAGACACTGTCAAAGTTTCTGACGATCGACAGAGTCAAAAGGAGCTTTCAGATCGAGAAAAACGACCAATGTTGGACGTCTGCAGGAGTTACGCTATTCAAGAACTTGTCTCAAGTTAAAGATATGGTCGATACATCCTCGACCACGGCGAAACCCAGCTTTGTTCTAAGGAATCTGTCTCCTGATAATCGATTAACCTGCGCAAAAGAATGCCAGAGAGCACCTTAGATGCAAAGGATACCAAGCTGACTCCACGATGGTTTTCGCATGACGTTCTTACGCCCTTTTTGAAAGCTGGGATGACAGTCGAGGAGCTCCATTCTACTGGCATTTGGTTTTGGTTCCAAATTTTCTGCAGTATGGTTGTCAGACTGGCCACCAGGACCTTGCCACCTTCTTTGAATAGTGTGGGGTGTAGGCCATCCTGGCCAGGTGCCTTGTCGTGCTTGAGGATTGATATCTCATGCTGGATTTCAGTTGTTGACGGCAGGGCTGGCGTCGATGTTCCATTCAGGCCTGCTGGGTTCTTCCATTTGTTGTATTGAAGGAGTCCAGCTTTACTGTTCTTGGAAGTGCTCAGCCCATCGCTGAAGACGACGATTGAGGGAGTGAATTACCGTTCCGTCTTTTTGGCACATCGTTTCACTCACACTTTTCCTCTTTTGACCGCTTGATCGAATCAGCTGATACGGGGGACGGCTGTTGCCTGTAGCGAAAGCCTTCTCCATCTCTTGAGCCTTCGAAATCCACCATCAAGCTCCTGATTATCCGGTGTTTAAAGGATCTATGTGCGCCATCACAGTCGCTCGTTGCTGGCATGGCCTTTCTGGCATCAGTAAGATCTACTGATCTGGACGATATCCACTGTTCGTTCGAGCCGGATGGCTTGGATACGCAGTTCCGTTTCCAGTAGCTAGTAGCTTTCTAGTAGTAGTTTTTACAGAAGGATGCGGGCAGTCCGCTATCCTCACACTACCCGGCTACAGCATGCTCATCGATTCAGGCTGCTCACATCGTCCAAATTTTTGGACTGTTGTCACCCATCTGGATTGATTGGATTCTGTGTTGATTACTCACTGGGGAGTGGATAATTTGTTGGGTGTGGGCGCTGTCCTACCAGTGGCGTTTGAAACGAACCCGGCTCTACCTGACTCACAGCAACCACTGCTCTGCCTAAGCACACCATCCCCGAATCCAGCCAATGCGTTCCAGTTCTACGAACCACACGTCAACCGTTTAGTTTGAGTCGGCCACGTCAGCTTGCTCAGTTAATGTCCACGATGAAGCAAAACAGCACTTGGTTGACGGTTTATCCCGTGACAAGAGCCGCAAAACTCGGTTCAACTTCCCAACCAATCCAGCTATATAAAAAGATTGGACAGGGTACTCTGGAGCTTCACGCATTAACACCGACAGATGAAGTCACGGCCGAACTGTGCAAGTTAAACGATGACTGGGCCAAAGCTTCCCCAGCTTTGATGTCCACTCCGGTGAATTTGGGCAAGCCCCCAGCCAACTGATTTTCTGTTCCATTGCTGTCGCATGCTAATGTCTCCGGTTTGGTTCTCTGGCGTCCAGACCGGGACACGGACCCGGTGTTATGTGTCCTGTTTGTCTCCCCCAATGCGCACCAGACCCACATACTGGTCATCTTGGAAGCTGTTGTAGCTGCAAACATTCGTCTTCGTCACTTCACAGCCGTACTGGCGGAGCTTGAGGGCAAGTGTCCGGTAACTGCACCACCGAGACGATCCACTGTTCACCAGGTACGGACGACTAAGACACCGTCAGTGTGTAGTGCGAACAGCCTCGATCTGAAGGCAACTGGTAAATCTGCACCCTCCCATCCCTCCGTTAGAAAGGAAAGTGGACCCAATGCAAAAAACCATGAACGATCCTCTGTTTCGGCAAAAGGGGCGACAACCACTGAGAAAGTCGCGTCCACACCAAGCAAATCAAATGCTAACCCGTTAGCCAACCCAACCGCTGTGGAGGCCAATTCTTCAACTGGTTGGTCCAATTCTTCACTGCTTTTTTGTAACCGATTCACGTTCAGGTTAATTGTCTGTGAGATCCGCCGTTACCAGAAGTCCACCGAGCTGCTCATCCAGTAGCTTTCTAGCCAGATCACCTCGGTACTCTTGAGCCACTGAAATTTATCGAAGTTGATGAATGGAACTGCTCTGTTTCGGCACATATAATGCCGATGGAAAGCGAAGCGACAACCGGACTCGCACAGTGGCATAACCAGAGTCAAGTTGCGTACTCCAGAAGAAATGGGAATCTTCATTTGACGTTCTCAATCGGCAACTGATAGCCACATGGTCCATTTCAGTCCGTGACTGCCTTGCGGTTGGTGGCTTCCGGGTAAATCGACATGAACGTTTGTGCTGGAAGTTCCTACTGGCCAGGAACAGACGGTGATCAGCACACAACTGAAGCAGTTGGTCGCTATTATCCGTACGCTGAGCATCGGCTCCAAATCTATCACCTAACTGTGCTTTTTCCGGATTTAGTCAGCCAACTTGAGCATTCATGTCACTTACTAGGATTACTATATCCGTCCTTCTTGCTGACCGAAGCAGTCGTGACAGATCTTGATAAGACCCGTCCTCAGTCTCAGAATTGCTGTGTCGGGACGTATACCGTTTACCATATCGACCTGCATTAACCTTACTTGAGCCAGACAACTGCACAGCCTAAAGACGACTGTGTACTGGGATCCAGTCCAGTGAGCCTCCTTCAACCTTGGGCCTGAGTGCAACTCTCACACCGTAGATACCACGATCCATTGCGTCAAGATCATTAGATATCCGAAGAGTGAAATGTGGAACACCTGAGCTCGTTCTATTCGAGTTAAGGTGCACAACCGAAGTGGGGTCTTTTATGCATGTTTCATAGGCAGCACATGTAGACAGATAGTGAAAGCAAGTTTTTCCTAGGCGATGCCTGTTACCAGGTTGACAGAGAGTATGGACATTAAAGGCTGTAACGTAGATCAGATCTTTTGAGGTTGGTAGGTGATTATTTTGGTTTATATTTCTGGACAAAGGTTTGTACACGGAGTATTGGTTAGGGGACTGGCAAATGGGTTGATCGCACTGCATCTTTCGATGGGTGGGGTGTGCGGAGGAAGACCGGTGAGCGAAGAGAAGCAAGGGCGAATGATACTTCCCAGTTACCCAAGCCGAAGAAGGGGGGTTTGGCTTAGGTACTGCACCTTGAGCTTTTGACTCAAAAGCCTGACCCACAAGGCAGTGGGAGAATTTAGGGTGTTTTTCGGGGACCCTGACCCTGGCCTCTGACTAAAAAATCTGAACCGAGCGGCAACGGTTGTTTTGGCTTTTTTGGGACTCTTTCTTGAGTCAGTGTCTCAGTAGTCTGACCCACTTGGCTACAGGGGGCCTAACTGGCCCGTGGACACGGGGAGTAAGGCATTACTGTCTCATTCGTGATGCAGCTGCGCACAGCAGGTGCGTTTTGAGCAGCACCAGGCTCTTTGTTTTCGAAAGTATTTCGACCGTGTTGCATAGTGCGGCGGCGGTCACGGTCAGTCGTTGGGCGATCGGAGTGTGTGTTTGTTAGGGTTGATCTTTTCTGACGCCTCCTTCCCCGGAGGAAGACAGCATAGCTGCGTCCATAACTATGAACATTCTGGTTATCTCACGGAAACGCCTTGCTGGTTTCTCACTCTTATCGCAGAGGAAAGTACGCCCTTACCTCCAGACCGCCTCGTATTGCAACGTCGCTTTTTGTCTCGGATCTGGTCGGAACACCTGTTATTGTTTAACACACTACTATCAAGTATTCGAGGAAATGGGACCAAAGTCCAGCGTCCTTATCGACCGCAACATACCATTAGAAAATACTGGCGCTTAACTACCGGTAGGGTAGTGGAAAAGAACTCCCGTATTTCAAAAATCACTTTTGAAAAGTTGTGGATTTAAGCGTTATTGGTAAAATTCTAACAGTTATTTGGTTTGTTTCGGATGTGTGTTTGGATGACGACAAGAAACCATAGTTCACGTTCACAATTTCAGCTTGCTTCACAAAACTCACAGATGTTGAACTGCGTGAATTATTGATCAATCAATGTAACGCGAATTTTCATCTTGTGTGTCTCGAAACTGATCCGACCAGCCATGCATATTAACACACATATTAGCCTAATTGACTACGCATGCATACATCCTTTTGTAGGGCTGCCTTTGGCAGCCGTCTGGTTTCGTTGCAACAGCAGACAGAGGTTTATTTCGTGCCTGCGTTTCCCTGTTTCTAATTAGGTTGCTTGGAGCTTTTGGTAATTTGCGTCTCCTTGAAGAATGGCACCTTAACACTTCTTCGAGTTTGGTGTGCTTCCGACTAAGATTCATCCCACAGGTACTGATCTTCCGCCACGGTATATTTCTTTTTTAAGCTTTGTTCTTCCGCGTTTCGGTGTCCCTGAGAAATGCTGTTGCGTATGCATGACTGTGACAAAATACCCGTATCTCTGTTTTTTAGTACACGTTATCAGAAAATGACTTTTATAGTTTTCTTCCCCTTCCGTCGAGAAAACTCATGCGGAGAATTTAGAGGGTAGTGCTGCACGAAACTTTCCATACCCGGTGAATAAGATTTTATGCCTTTCTCACATTGAAACTTCGACATCTTTTAAAAGACGTCTCTGGAAAATTCTGTAGTTAACCCTGTAGGACGCGTAAAGTCCCTAATTTGCATCAAACCACCATTATATTTCCATCGGGACACTGTAGGATTCCTGTCGAATCGCCATCGGACTATGTCGAGGCGTTGTGAAAAAATGTCAGGCCATCTCAGTTTGTAAGATTCATGTTTCTAAATCTTTTTAGATAACCTTTGTTAGTGTGCATTGGAATATTTTACTTAGTTTGGACTGAGTCCGTCAGTGATTCATTACTTTTACCCGTACTTGACTGCAGCATACTGATGCAGCGTTTCCAACCTCGTCAGCTCTTGTCGTTCAGGTTATTACGAACCATAACATTTTTATGCTACCTGGCTAAACCCGATTACTACTACAGAAACGTATATTTTTCCACGAAGCAATATTAGAGCACAACGAAAATAAAGGTAATTATAATGAACCTGATAAATCACGATCGTCCCGTGGTGTTTCACTCCATATTACAGTTTCATTACATTCAATCTCTCTGCATTGCAACTCTGGCATTTTTGAACGAGTGGTGCTGTGAGCGCCTCTCAGGTTAAACTGTCGACTAATATCAGTAACTGTCACTCAAGAATAGCCCGCCGATGTGGCGGTACAACGCTTCTGGCGTTTAACGTGGCAGTCGACCCGTAACTGTGACTTAGTGGCGTTGCACGCTTCTACCGTGATATGTCCGAGACGTTTCTGGGACTAGAGGGTGTTTTCCGTGTTCTGGGATAAGATAATCTAATTTGGCAGGTTGTCTTGATGGGATGCATCGTTCGTTTCATCTTAATCACCAGATGAACGACCAGTCTTTACATCGTCAACGTTTTTATAGGATTTGTTGCGGTTGTTCAGCTTTATATATTCAGCTCTAAACAAGCCAAAGATACATCAGTGATGGTGTCTAAATTCCTGTCTGGACACATACGCGGTGATTGAATAAACATTCTTCCTGTCCGTAGTGAAGATTACGTTTTTGGGAGCAATATCGATGTACGCTTCGTCCACAACTTAAAAGCTATAAGGTAGAAAATACGTCATTGAGATATGTGCTACGGGAAATTATTACTTGGCCCATTTTCAGGGAAGTTTTGGGAAATAATGCAACTGTTTGTTGTTCGACTGCATTTGTTCTTTGACACAAAAGCTCCCTGGGGCCGAGTTTCAAAATTCCTTGAAACGACGACTTACTGGTCGGTTCCAAGTGCTTTCCGATTGATTACATAAACTAGTCTCATTACCAAAGCTTAACATTCCAAAAAAATCCGAATACATTCATAGCGTTAGTTTGAAACGTACTGATGTTTATAAGTTTCGACTGCAGTTTGGCGGACGAGTCAACCTCACCAACCACATCGTGACCCCGTGCTGACAAGGAGATGTACCATTTACTCTCAAGGATCACCTATATCAGGCCATAGTATGAGCTGTCTTGTTGTGTGGTGGTCTCTGTCGACAAGTGTACTAGATTTCTCCAGGTCTCTAATAAACCGTTTTCTCAGAGTTATAACACAGTCATGTCGACAGTGTCATGATGATACGCAGCGGGATATTCAGAATACGAAGTAAATTCATCTCTATAATCGGCGGTGGCTTATCGGTGTGACTCGCCTTCCAGGATGTGGACCACTTGATACCCATTGTGCCGGGCTTGAGGCGCTGCAAGATACGGCTGCTGCTCGATGTTGGTAACATTTCTGTTGTCAGTTTCTATCCAGACTGTTTGAATGAGTGTCTGGAGTTGTAGGCACCTCGGAATGATTGTGTTAGGCTCGCACTAGATACCTTATCCAATTTTATTCTTTTCTTCACAGGAGAGCTTTCAAACCAATTATGTTTGTACAGCAGCGAAACACCAGTGTTACACGCTGATGTTATGCTGTCAATGGTGATGATGATGATACGGTGGCTTAGCCACACATTACACATACCGGGTTATCATCTATCGAGAAGGTTGCTTTTTTTCCGCACCTTATTCAAAGCGAGGCATGCAGAGAGAGGGCAAGTCTGACCTGACAAACAGTTGTAGAAGCAACTACGAACTGTCATGATTCTGTGGGTATGGTCTGCTTTTCAGGATGGGGTCTGCATGATTCCCCTTGGCTAGAGCCACTGTAAGATTGGGCTGCTGCTCAATGTCAATAGCGTTCTTATCGCTCTCTACTGTTATTATCCGACTCAGTTTTTGTAGTTATAAGCACTTTTGGATGTTTGTGCTAGGCTAACGCTTTTATTCGTGAAGTGACTCTCGCCGGACAACTTATTAGTTTACGTCACTGAAACCCTGGTGTTCATCGCGGATGTTGTGTTGTTGATGTTGATTATGGTTCTAGAATTGTGTTGTTCTTTCCGACCCACCTACTTGTGAAGATGCTGGTGAATTAAATTGATACTGTGCACAAATAATGGGACTGTCAGCCATTCAAGGCTGATCAACTTAACCTAACTGATGAGCTTACTAGAAGCGAGTATGCACGGATTCCAACTCTGAGTTTTCCTATTCTCGGTTCTTTGATCAAAAGGAGCATTTCCGTAGAAAGAGAAAGAAAGAAATCGCTCAGCTGCAGCACTCTTTCGTGCCTAACTGCCATGCCACCAGAAGGAAGCACGAGGGCTGGGATACTGCCATGTTTCCCAAGTTTGAGGAAGTCGAGATACAGAGGTCGGGTTCGAACCACGGACCTTCCGCTCAGTAAATTGGCGCTCTAACCACTGAGCCATCTCGTTCCCATGGCATTTCGATATGCAGTGCCGTCAAATATTCGGCGCTCCATTATGTGATATTTGTAATATGGCACATGGCCATGTAACAGGTGGACAGTTGCTACCTTACAATAGGTGAATTTGTCTGACCCTAGAAATCCTTAGAATTATAAAAGACTCCCCTTCCTACGATTCTTCAGCGTACTGAGCTCCAAGTGTAGTTCCTGTGTAATATCCTCAACATTGCGTTCAAATGAACTGATACAGAGCTAACGATTTCTCCAAGGGTGAGAAAGTTTTCGCACATATGACCATGTGTCCTCTTACAATGCTTCATGAATCATAACCGAGGCTATGTTCTTGGAATTTCGGGTTCCATTGATCCCGAATCTGCTTGTAGCTAGCGCCAATCAACTGGATTCAGGTGATTGAAGTTCGGTCTGGAAGCGACAATGCTATTCAGAAAAAATGCGTCCGGACGTTCATCATTAGTATGCACATGAAAATGGTTTTCATGTTATTACGATTAGTTGAAAATGTGTCTAATCAGCTACTCGGTTTTGATCATCGCCTCGAAGACCTTTTGTTACTTGTTGTGTCAAATAACCCACACTTTTAAGCCGCGAGCCCCGAAGCCTATCCATCATATCCTTTAGTTGGTCGTTCAACTATACCACTACCAGGCAACCATCTGATGCAATGTAAAGTGAAGCACAGCTCCCTTCGTTATCGAGCATCGTTGCTCCTTGAACATGTTGGATTTGCTGCTGAGATTAGTTGTTAGTTCATGAGTCGATGGTTACGCATATCTTACTGAACTAAAGGAAAACCTGGACGCATAAGACACCGGAAAGTCAGTAGATAGGCAGTCGAGCTCCATCGGTTCAGCTAAGCGGCATTGATAACCAAGGTGACCATATATCCAAATTCAGCGCGTACTATTATTACTCGGAGGATCAGTGAATGCACCTTCACTTCCGACAAGCAGGTGGATACATTTTTGCTTCGGACCATATCTTTTAGGTATCTTATGGCGTAGCGACACCGAATTTAAGAATTGCAATTAGGTAATATGACATTTTAAGAGTGGCGAGAGCGGTCGATTGAAGGGTATCCTGGAAAAGTTTTCGGTGCCTGTAGCTTAAAAGTGCAAGCCGTTTTGAGTGATAAGGTCACCGACCTTCAAAAAGTTCAATACATTAGGTGACCAACCATGTATACGTTCAAATCCGCACAGGAAAGTGCACCCCGGATTTATGTGCACACAAACGATGAGCGTTGTGTGCGTATTTTGGCGAATAGTGTAATCTGCCGATACATGTTTCCTAATGTTTTCATGGTTGGATTATATATATATTGTTCGAGTTCGGCTATCTGGTCAGGACTGATTGATAATCGGATCAACCAGACGTGTTGACTTCATCTTCAAACAGCTGACATCAGCATATTCCCTTGACCAAACAGATAACGCCCTCATAATGGTAGCCGTCAGTTTGGATTCTTTTTCCCAGTTTTCCGTCATTCCGATCATTTTATTATTGAACAGGGTCCCCGACGGTGAATAGAACTTCAAGCAATAAACCTCGGTGTAATACTATTTTGCTATCCCATCATAATCCAACCAAACTAAATGCTCCACACACGCTCGATTGAGTTTGGTGCAGATATCCTCAGTCTTCGTTTATGTTTGTGTAATGAAAAGCTCTTGCTATATCGTGCTCACAGTTCGTTCATCTAGCCAACTGGATACTGGGCAGTATAGGTTCGACGTTATTTGCTCGACGCCATTTTGTATGGGGACTCTGCTCTAGTGTTCAGCTTTCCCGTGTGTGCCGCGTACAATGGGTCCAATTTCCGCAGCTCAGAATCCCTTCTTAAAACTGACAAGCTCACGGCGTAGGGTGTCGCTCCTGACCCAGAGCTTTGTGGTTCTGATCGATTCCCTGGCTTTTCGGTTGCATCTGTTCACGTCGGCAGTCTCTCAAACCTCATGACTTTTTCGATCCGCATGCACCGAAAAGGTGCTTCTCAAAACTCCCTAGCTGACTTCAGCCGATACCTATGTTTCTAACCCAGTTCGCACATTCGCACCTATTTGGGCACTGAAATGCTGAAGTGACCTTCCCCTCATTTTTAGACTCCAAATAACGGACAGCACATCCGAGCCATCGAGTACCTGTACCTATTCTCACTTAAGAGAACATTACCTTCATAAACTTCAGATCTTATGTAAGCCTGGCATATGCTTCAATCGTTGAAATCAGGAATTTATACGCCGAATCTGAGTGACAAAAGTAATTTGCTGATCTTCTTACGTACCGTGGTATATCAAATGCACGAAAGGCTAGTAGAATCATCCCGTTTTTCCTCAACTTCCCCCACCCAACCAGCAACCCATTCCAAAACAATGAAATTTGGCTTGAGGGTGACAGCTCATTACTGTACTAGATTGATATTGGTTCTGTATCAGGACTCAGCTAAATTGGTTCCCCGAAAATAATATGCCCATAGGATGCGAAATGCTGCCAGAACTATGCTGGCCAGATGGCTAAAACAAACATCTGGTTAAAAAATAGCGGCAGTTGTTACATATAAATTAGGGCGATCTCCTAAGCGTGGTGTCTTTGTTGGATGACTCTCAGCTACATAGTATCAAGCAGCTTCAAAGTGGAACGTGACTTGCAGTCGACCCAGTCTGTGAATTAGAGGCCGTGTTGTTGACTGGCCAAACTGAAGACTGCCCTTTGAACTTCATGTTGCCCTACAATTTATTGAACAGTCGGACATGGATCCCGGACCCCCCCCCCCCCCCCCCCCCCGTCAGTTGTTCCTAGGCTGTGAATTATGCATGCAATGGTCCAACTGATCTGGTCAGTCGGTCGTGCTAAACGGACCGGTTCTTAATAGTTTATGAAAATTCAGTTGACCACACAGGAACCGTTGTGGATTTTGTGTACTTCTTTTTTTCGGTGACGTCAGCTGATCACGTTGGGCTATCACTTCACCACAACCATCTTCGCTCACAAGTTCACGTGGGGTCAAGTCACGTGTTGCAGTTGGCATGATCGAGCGAGCACATGTGAATGGATCGATCCACTACCCTCCTGATCGTAGTGCTTGACAGAACAAGAAAGCTAGCGCACCTCTAGCTGAACTATCATCTCATCAATTTATGTTAATAGTATGTCACTAGATTAGCCAACGTCGAACCACAGGCGTGTTCTTTTCGTCGCACAATTTGCAAGCTGGCCGTCAACTGGTAAGACCGACGTTGAACTACTGAGGTTGCAGGTATCGGGGCACTGAACAGAAACTGGGTGAACCTGTTTTCGCACCTTGCTGCTGATCATTATTCATGGGCAGCAAAGATTCCGGATGTTCTTGAAGCCGACTCATCCTTCCCCAGGAAAAAGTATTGTCAAACGTGTAAATCGGCCGCCAAATCAATGGAATTGGAGGCATCTTTGTCACAAAGCCATAATTCCCTTTAAGTGGGTACAGTTCATATTTGGGTTTTTCCATCCACAAACATCGGCTAGGTACGCTGAAATTTTATGTTGGTCGTTTACGCCACTATTGGTTTCACTAGGTTCAGGCCATGCTCCTCAGTGAGTACGTTCAGAGAAGTTAAGGGTCAGTCGTCCGATCCTTCTTTGAATAATCGGCCAATCCGACGAATGGGCAATGTAAGGAAATCGGCTAAGGCATCGGCACATCTTTTGTTTTTGTCTCCTAGCAGACTCCTTTCCGGAATTATTGTTTCCCAGGCGTACCGTAATTTCAAAAGTTCTGTTCGGGAAGCACACCATCAGTATCATGTCATCACCAACAGGGCTATCCAGTAAATTACTCGCACTTACATTTAAAGTTCCAAATGACGTGGTTCCCAATCCGCGTTCTTCCACAAGGTACTTTAGATATGAGGCACTCCTCTACCTCGACACATGACAGGTGCAGTCTACTAGGAGTCAATGATATCACGCTCCAGTGCATGACACTGCTAGAGCTTCGATAACATCAATCACTGTGTCACGGTTCGGCGTGACAGATAATATCGCCACGGACTAGGCCAACATCGGTCACAGGTCACGTTTCACTTGAAAATGTTCTACACTTTATAACCGAACATCACAAGGCTGCCTATCTGAGAGATGTGCTTCATTTATATATAGCTGTATTTGTTAACTAAGTGCTTCCTTTCGTAATCCGTCTAGGATAGTCTTTACAATTGTCTGCATCCCTTTGTTCGCGATAAAGTGATTTAACTGAAACCGACGAGTTCGAATGCGAACGCATATCCGATACAGTTAATATCGAATTCCCTTACCCTACATATGGAGGAATCCGACAAACGGAAGCACATTACGTTGACTGTGTTAGTTGTTGAGTCTTCACTACCGGGCACTTTTGGTGGTGCGTGTTGAAATTCCATTACCTGGAAGCTTCATCGCACCGGTCATTTGTACTATAAGTAGTTTGGGAATTTCATCGATTTTTTGTTGATTTTTCCAATGCACTGAGAATCGTCCTGAATTTGACTAAATGTGTACACCCAGGTGGGAACGATTTTCCTGAAAGAACGGATAACTACCAACTTATGAAGTTGGAGTTTTCACAAGTTCTAACTATAAGGTAGACTTGATTTGGCCCTAGAAAAGCAATTCATTCATACCGAGCCCCAACACCAAACAACCAGCCGGCAATCATCTGGTCGGTCATGATGATCACGAAATCAGACTGTTCAAAAGTACTCTGAAGCCCAACGAATTCCGTAAGAGGGTTGGTAAATCCGAGCTTTTTTGAAATCAACCAGGGGTGTGGGCTACTGGTGGGTTCTGTCTGGGGTAACCCTGCGGTAAACTAGCACCTGGCGCTCTTCATTTTATATGGAGTTCACAGGGCACTCACGTTACAACTTGAGGACTGTATTGTGCATGTTGTATTCACCCGCCATTGAGTGTATCTCCCAAGCGGGTCGCTCGGGCATGAACGGACACTGCCTGAATGATAAGTCCTCAAATTCTTCCAGCATGTAGTAAAAGATGTTGCCAGCTTAAACAACGATTTCCATTTACCTGTGTAGTGCTGTCAGTAAAATGCTTTTGGACAAAATTTAAAGCCAGTATAGAAATCCTATGTGCAAATCACTCTTTTAAGTTCTACGACTGGATTTTTGGTTATTTCCCTGGCAGGTTGTAATATGTTTCGTAGATCTTTCAATGCTTTCATTTCGGTATTGCTAAATTTTTCCTTACTATAGATGTACTGTGTTGGTATCAGTATATTGCGAATCTGTGATTTCGCTGCATTAGCGCAGAAAATATAATTCTCTTGCACTTTTGGATCAAGTCGTTAAGTACACCGTAATAGCTTCAGCGATTAAACCGGGCGCATAACCTAACGGTTACGAACAGATCTTCCCAGTCGCTTCAGATGCCTTCGAGGCTGTAGTCAAATGGTCATCCGTGTGTTTTCTGCTACTAGTTTGATAGTCAGTAGCCTGAATTAAGAGGCACTTCTAGTCGGTGGTCGAGAGATTCACTTGCACATGGTAGCTCGTCTGGCGTCTGTGCCTAAACAGCAACGTGGAAAGTTTAATTTAAATTTGAATTGGTTAATTTTGCTTGATAGAATGTGTAGTGTGTATGCGAAGCAGCAGATGTTCTTGCGTTAATATTTTGGAGCTGTTTTGCAACCCTTCTCACTTTTGTTTACTTCAATGTGGGAATGCTCATACCATTTGTTTTAATTTATGACGTTCTAGTCCCTTGACGTGCTCTGAAATCCCACTAGACCAAGTTTCTTATGGCCTTCACCTAGATTTGTTCACAGCCACTCGTTTCATCCGAGTGTTGACGAGAGTCCGGCGTACGAACTTTTATGGACGAGATAATGTGGGTAGATAGGTAGGTAGGTAGCCTGGTTGACTGACTGATTGATTGGCTGATTGGTCGAATATTTGGATGATTAGTTGGTCAACTTGTCGTCTTATTATTTGAGTGCCTAATGACCTGATCGTTTGATCGACCGATTGATTAGAAATCCAATTGTATCGGTGCGTTCTCGTTGCAAAATTCGGAAGGGTTTAATACATGTAATCAGGAGGTGGCGAACTGAACATGAAATGATGCTCTTCTCTTAAAGGAAACAAGAACATATTCTTTAAAGTCGTCTCTTCTTTAACCAATGGATTTTGCTGTTATAATTTCGGTGTTAAGGGAGCTAGGACTATCGGCAAGAACAGGTTCTCACGTTTTAGGACTGAAAACGAGTCACATATCAGGGATGCAAGAAACTGTAGTTGAAAAACACGTGACGCTTGCGTTTGAAGCCAATTTGAAGTTTTCTTTAGGGAGAGAAAACCAGTACGAAAGACGGGAGCTAGGCAACGTACAAGAATGGACACCAGACAATGAGACATTTTTGACAAGTTTTCCTATGGAAAAAAGTTTGTCATGTTTTAGGGAAACTAGTCCAGTACGCTCAGTGCAGCATATTTTAGGAGAAAAAGTGCAAAATACTTATGACCGACGGTAGGTCACATCTAAGGGATATCTCACGCAAGCTTCCGAGATGGACAGAAACAGACGACCGCGAGAAAATAGTATCAGTGATCGCTTGGGAGAGTTGAGATGCTACCCTTGTTTATAAGAGGGAACCGGATGTTTATCAGATGAATTTATAAACTGTCAAAGGTCTGAATCCAACGATACAGCAAAACAATAAACAGCCATTGGCCCACCTGGAAAGTTCACTAAGACTGTAAGTTCGAAACAAGAGGTCGTAAAACGGAAGTTACGTTAGGGCCTCAGACTAAAGGTGAAAACTGCCCTCAAGGTTTTGCCACGGTTGGTGGAATGAAAGACAGCTGGGGGCTGGATATGCAACAAGCTTTGTTTACATGCAGTGATGAAAGTGGACGAAAGGCCCAGAAAAACGTATCGAAATGTGGAGATAGATGTTTTGTGAGATGAAGCAGTGAAGTTCACCTGGAGAACCGTTGCGTATAGCATGCTGGGATCGTCTTTGTATGCGAATTGCAAGGCGTCAAGAAAAAAATAACTGCGGAATATCGTGCAGTACAGTTTTCTCCATGAGCTTTAAGATAGCTAGGTAGGTAGGGGGCGATTGGGTAATGTCTACTGTTAGCCATTTGCCCACTTGACGGACTCTTGTGATTATCGAGACCAGGCTTGCTCAAGTATTTGACCAGGTGTTCCCGGATCGCGACAAATCGGAGCGTACATAAGTGTACTTTGTACTGTTATGGGCAACTTAGTTGCGCTGCTTATCTAGTTGCCTGACTACGACCATCCCCATTTGAGGATAGATCGGTCGCCTCCCAGGGGTTACACTCGGATCATAAAAATGTGAATCTGTGGTCCACTGGGCTACCCGAAACATGCCATGACCATGGTTGGGCGTTTTAGAGGTTGCTCGCACTGTCATGGAAACCGAATTTTCTACTGATAACTTTTACCGTCGTAGCGAAATGCTTGAAATACCAAAAACCTGGTGATGAGATATGTTTCTTATAGGGTTTATCAGCAATGCTGATCTTACTGGGTCGTGTCCTCCCCACAAACAGTCTGGCCACCGTAGGCGACAAACTCAGTTGTTTAGGCGGCGCCAGCACTGTCCAGGCTGTCTGCCAACCACCATTCTTCTTCATAGGCTTACCTATTCGACGCAACCTATGTAAGGTTTCACGTATCTGCCAGCTTCTTTCAAATTTAGCGGTTGTTGTACACGTTGATACAGCATACCTACTCCTATCTAAGAGATCAATTTTGCCGAATTTATTCGAGTTTCAGTTTTGCTTTGATGCCGTAACGGTTGTTCGAACCAACAACTATATTTAGTCAGGTGTTTTGCAGACAGATGTGTTCGCACTGCATTACTTTGAATGAAAGTATCTTAGTATCAACGAAAATCTCAACAACAGATACGTGGGATTAAGGACTATCGCATCTACACAAAAGGTGTCTGACAAACCCACATGGATTCAGAACAGCCACTTTCCAACGGGCGCGAATCTCTTGACAAGCGCGTCTTCTCCTGTTGAAAGGATAGACAGTATAGTCAGAGGTGGCGCTTCCAGTAACATGGCATAACCATTCATATCCAATGGGCATCTCCTGTTAAATTTGAGCTTGGATACATCGAGTTATGGGTGCGTTTGCATCACCACATTGTTATTCCAAGGCGCAGAATACTAGGCACCTGAGCTTCCGCATAATTCCATCTGATAAGTCCTACCTCGTAAGAAATGTGATCCGCTCCATTTTGAAGGGTCCCGGAAGTCAAGCGATTTTGCAGATGCCATAACCTGGTATTTTTTCGCAGCCATCAACGTATGCAACCGGGAGGAAGGATATCTATGGAAAAGTGCAATTTTCCACAATGATGGTCAAAAATAGTAACTGGAAAGGCGACTCACTGATATGTGCCGATAAATCAGTGGACGTGTCCTTCAGTATGTAAAAGAGGAGACACACCTTCTCAAGAAGCACACGAATAGATACCTCCGTCCGGATATCGTTTATAAATGAAACACTTGATATCATTTCGCTGCTCAACAGTGGTCGGCAATGGACTGCTTGAAACGAATTTACGGTGGAATAGATTTGGGTAAAGCTGGCCCATACTCAAACAAGTGCATTTGGATGGTAGTAAATTGCCCAGTAGTTCAAAGCCATATCAATTTCATATGAATATTTATGTTGCACTACCGGGCGTGACACCTCTCAATAGCAAACCTTAGATTTTCTCAGCTTTCGGCCTCTGGACGAAAACGCTTTATTACTACTGCTAGAAAACTTTGGCTTATCGTTAATCTTTTTGGGCTGGTTAATGGGTCTTACTTCACCTGTTTGTTGTTCAGGAGTCATCTGTACGAACCTTGTTCCAATTCATGTATTCGAACAGTACGAACGAATCCGTATCCGGGACACTTGCAAGCGCCCATGTGCTGATAAATTAGCAAGATTTTAACAACCCGGTTGAAAGTACTGACGAGCAAAGTCCATTCAAACTTACTGAGTGTATGTTACCCTACTGGTTACCACAACGGTTAATGCAGCTTAGGACCACAACGATCTATTCGTGCAAGGCAATCCCAAATTTGTGTTGGGGTGGGGGAGTTCACGCATTTCACCCAAGTTCAGCCATTCGGAATGACGGATTTTTTTAACTTTCTGGTCGTGTCTTCTATTTCCTATGCCGATTGAAGTTTCAGCGATCTAGGTATCATGCCTAGGTTTGCATGTCACGCATACTGTTGGTGACCCCCGTCAGTTGGTCGAGTCGCTGGTGCATGCGTGCACACAACCAGGGGTGATTTTAACATGACACGTTTTGCTATGTGGGTGTTCCCTCTCTTTTTTTCCAAATCGTCACCTAGTACAAAAGCAGTTCAACGCGGTAATAGAAGTCAGCTTATCAGAAAAGTGCGCAATTCCAAATTGCTTGCCGTTCAGGTGTAAAACCACTGGGATGTTTGAATTTTGAACTGGTCAAAAACTATTTCAGTTCTCCAGCGTAACCAAGTGGTAAAACGCTGGCTGCAGCCTTTGCGAGTATTTTGCTCCGTTTTGTTTGCGTCGCAGCAACGGCAGACCGGCTCACACGGTTTCTGTCTCGCTAGCCTAACGATTGCAGTGGACGCAGCAGCCAATGAATGCCTGCGCCTAATTTACCAATCAACCGTGCACTGCCAGGTTGGTCGATACAGTGCTCGCGTTTGCGTTACCGCTTTGGCACGCGCAGCTTTGTGAAGGTCTACCTACCTGCGCTGTGCGTATGTATTTGTGTGCACTTCGGCGTGCACTAGGCGGGTCGACATACCTCGCGCGCGTGCGTCGGAGATTGACAATCGATCGCGTGGACAGACGGCTGTAGACACGAGGTCGCGGTGTTCTTCATCCCGGGCACGCTTGTGATCACGCTCGGTCTGTTTTGTTTCACGGACCAGCTGGGGCTGCTGTCAAAGGTGGAGTGGATCCGTAAACACGAGGATTTCATGGATTTCACGTGGATTCTTCATACGGAAATGTTTTATTGTGCTTCTCTATCCATGTATGAGGAACTCACCTAATACGAGATTATGTGGTTCTAATTTATTCTTGATTCCGGGACGCGCGGTTGCTTGGCCGTGATATTCCGCAACAATTTTAATCGACTCACACTATGCCTGTTCTCACTGGTGCACCCAGTCTTGTTATTGCTTCCCGAGTTCAAGTGTATCATTCCTGCTCGGTGGATTTAACATGGCAACGAGCGATTCATTCATGCCAAAGATGTCCTCGAGCGGTACTGGTGGCAAATACTGCTGTAACTATGGCGCCGGTCACTCAGTCAAATGTGGAACGAACTCATTCTCGTTTCTGCCCTGCTGGGGTACATATGAGTACCTGTGTACCGGCTGCCGAGCTGTTTGCTTCAACGGCAAAGCAATCAGCTTCAAAACCGCAACAATCTAACTTTGGCCCACAGAAGGGCGTGCTCAGTCCTAGTGGCCTTAATCTTGTCCCTTCCGTTTGGGGTCCACCAAACCTACCAGCTCCAGCTGCCAGCCCACACCATCCTGTACATGCTGCACACTTGGCGCGGGCCTCCTGCCCTTCAACCGCCTCTCCTGCGACGAATCATACAACAGCTGGCTCTTCCGTACCTAACCTTGTTTCAACTCAACGTGACAAAGTAATCGTCCCCAAAACCCCAGATGCCAAAGTTAGCATTGACTCTCCATCTCCTGGTGAGACTGTGTCGGCGCCAACAGAGAAACCGGAGCTGCCAGTTATCCCGGAAACTGTTGTGACGCCATCCATTGTGATAGTCCGTGAACCACAAAAGCCGGTAGTTCCAAACCACGCTCCCGATATCCAGCACTCAGATGTTACTTTGAGCAAGAGTGCTACTTCGTCAGACAGGAAAGAGGGTGACTCAAATCATGTGGGCCTTTCTGAACCCACCACACCATCTTCCCCGATACCAGAATCCGAGGTAAGCTGTTTTGTTGGCTATGCGTCTCCTCATGTAATGTGTTTCTACAAATTTCGTTTTGCGGGTAGCTTTGTTTGCCGGAGAGTTTCACATGTAGGTGGTACCATTAGTTAATTCGGATACGTGACTTACATAACTCCATAAGGTAATGGTCGTTGACTGCAGGTGCTGTCATTCCGCGTTTTCCAGGAGCGAAGTTCTTCGGGAAAATCCTCAATTAACTCATGCAGCATTAGAAAGAAATCTAAGCTATCCTTGGCAGATATGATTGTCACGCAGCCCACGGCGATTTTGCTTTCACTCCCTGCTTTACCGGACAAGCAGAACTATTTGACGTCAGTGACCCGATTGGGCCATCGTCTCCAACGCGTGGCTTTCATTTCCTTATTCTCCTTATCCTCATTAAAGGAAGCTGTATCAGGTGCAACTCGGTGCACGGCTTGTGGGTTGAAAAACCGAACGGAACTGACGTGATGCGAAACCGCACTTTCAATGCGTCTGTTTGCAAGAAGGACGAATTATCCTATCCTTTTTGGTTCAATATTTTTCAAACGAGGGCGCTATTGTTTACGTTGTGGATTGATTGATGAGAGAGACTATGAAACGTCCTACTTGTATGGTGGGTTTTCCCTCCCAGAGTCTGTTGTATCCGAAGTACTAATAAAGATAATCGTTCACCTGTAACACCCTTTCGGTGCCTAGCTACCATATCACCTGAAGGAAGCTCGAGGGCTTGGATACTGTCAGGTTGCCCAATCCTAGACGGAGAAGTCGAGATGCAGGGATCGGATTCGAACAACGGACCTTTTGGTCAGTAAATTCGCGCTCTTGCCACTGAACCATCTCGCCCCCAATTCGAATTAGTATCGTTGGCATTCGTCCCGTCGGTTTTTTTCTGAGCTGGGTTCATAAGTTTAGTTGTTTCCATCTTAGTCTGAGAAATAAGCCTTGCACACTAAGCATTTCGATGTGCGATGTTGTGACGCTTATAGAAGCGGCGAAGCGAGAATTAACTTCCCCTGGTTCGTTGTACAGGCCAATCCGATTATTGGCAAGCGCTACCTAGCCATATGCTTTCGGCTGGTTCGACCACTGTATACTGTGGTCCATTTAGTTCGCCCCCTTTTTTCCCAGGTATGGGTCATCTATTGGACACACTAAATGGATCTAAAATTACTTCCTCTTCTGTTTACTCTCCAGCCTTATTCACCCCGCTTCACACCGGGTTTAGATGTCAGCACAATCGCGGGATCCTACACGGGATCCATCGGCATTATCCCGAGAACGGATTGCAGTCCACTTTGTGATCCGGTTGTTTGTGTGTTCGATCTGTGATGTGAAACCTAAAGCACTGTACCTCCCAGGACGTCCTAATTTAGCAGAGGCGTCCTTAGGTTGCTATTTGATAAGGCTGAAATTTCCATCAATGCATCTTTTAACAACTTAGAGAAGGCATCCGGATCTGCCCCATTTATGACTGTACGGATATCCTGACATCCTACGCCAACAGGCGCAGGAGCAACTTTAAATTATCTCTGTTTTTTATTCAGTGAGACCTTTGGGTTTGCCTGGTTACCGAAGATGTAGTGCGTTGCAAAAATGATGTGGGCGAATAGCTTTTCACATATATGTGAGCTGGATTCCAACCTATCTTTTTTCGTATTTACTTGTTGCCTATTAGTCAAGTCCATGAGGTCCAGATTTCCCATTCCACTGACTGTTTCTGCTAACAGCAGTCAGCCGCACCACGAACGTATTGACTTCACCAGAAGACATGCATTCTCTGATGTCATGTGTCCTGCCTTTCGAAGACGTTGAATCTTTTCATTAGCCAGTGAATCGTCCTCTCGCCTGAGACATTTTCCTCTCTGGATATCCCGTAAAACCCTAGCGACTCCCTGTCTGGTGAGCATCACTGGTGCCAGACAAATGACTCTTATTCGACTACCATCTGAATCTGAAATTCACAGATAGTTTCTTAGCTGGTTGACCCTTGCGGTCCTGTTCGGCGAAGGCTGTTCGCACGTAATTGGTGCGAGATGGCCCAAGTAGTCAGAGCGCGAATTTACTGACCAAAAGGTCCATGGTTCGAACCCAACCTCCGCCTCTCGACTTCCCCTGTCTAGGCTTGGGCAACCTAACACTATCCCAGCCCTCGTGCTTCCTTCGGGTGGTATGGCACCTAGGCACCGTAAGGGTGTTACAGCTGAACGATTATTATTATTATTAATTGGTTACAAGGACTTACATTTAAACTCAATTTCATAGCCTCATACTTCATTTGAATCGGCCCCCTCTACTACTGGTTGCCGATTTCGGTTGTATCAGTTTCTGTAGCCTTTTCACGCTTACGCTATACATAACGTCAACAGGACAATCTCTGACTCTGGAAACCTTGATCCATCCGGCTCAGACTTTAGATCTACTTATCGTGACACGATTAGGCGAACTTTATCGGTGCATGTGCCAGAAGCGTCACAAATGATCACGGGAGTGTTTTCGAAATTGGCTGTCCCGAAGCATAATGGCCATCACAGATTATCCGGCTGTCTTCTTTTTCTAATCGCGACTATCTATGTATGGTTATCTGTGGTAAAAATTCCATAAAACGTGAAAGGTTGCCTCCCGATCCTTCTTTACATATTAGCTGTATTTGACAGTGTTTTCTCCCATTGTTTTGATCCACTGAGTTCGCTACTCTTTATTGCTAGGCACACTAACGCAGTAGATCACAGGGGCGCAAATACCACCACCAAAGCTAGCTGTTAAGCTTGTATTGACCAGGCGCATCATTTTATTGCATATTAGCTGTAGGTGGTTCGTGTGCAGATCGTACACGCAGTACTGCGCAGGCATAGTCCTATTTTAACACCGGGCTTCAAAAGAACACCACTGAGCGCGCTGCTGTTTTTCTCACCAAGTAACAACGCATTTTTCCATGATTGCTTGGAAATAACGTTTCCTACTGTGTGGTCAACAAAGAACCCTGCGATGGGAAAGGCATTGTAGGTTTACTGTCGAAACAGGAACAATCAAGAATTTACGACTGAACTCAAACTGCCCAAATTTTCGGCTAACAGCTTGCGCTTTTACCTCTGTTCTGTCCGAATTTTGAATGCCAGAGTGGTCCATCTCCTTGAGGAAAAACTATCAAATCACCCTTTCAATCCGACTACGTTGTCCGCAGCTTCGAGACTTTGGCTGTTCGCCTCAAACCCATGACGCTGCTGTATCTCATTTTTATCTTTCTGGTTCCAGTTCTTCGAGGCCAACAGTTTTATTACAACTTCTCTTCAACCTGTTGGCAGACATATATCAAATTTAAACACATTTATTCGTAGTCACGAGACTGAAATGAAACTGACATTCAGATGTTCGGGGTTGGCCATTCCTTCTTCAATGACTTTTCTATTGCAGTAGTTCAACTCCTTTGGAAGAGTTTCCTTAGTACCTAATTGCTAACCAAAGCGAACATCGGAAACAGAAGGGCTAACAGTGGCCACGTAATCGCATGAAGCATGCAATTCCTTTTTCGGAGCCATTATGCCGTCCCGTGAAGCAGTTATGACCTTGAGGCCTTAAACCAATGGGGATTGATCACTGACCCCTACGTTCGGTGATGCTCATTAGCTCCCCTTAGCTTTTTGCCTGTCTGTGCCATAATTACTATTGTCACTGTCGGTAAAATCGGTCTGGTGTTTCACTGCCATAAAAACGTCATTTTATTGAACTTTGTAGTAAAAAAAATAATAAGATGTAGGGGGCCTAGTGGTAGTTTACCAAGAATACCCTAGTTGTTCACACTTCCGGGCGTTCATTCGGGCCTGATTGCATGAACGCCGTCAAAATAGTTGTCCGATATATCTCACGGCGTCTTCATCCAAACACGGAAGACCACGTAGATCCCGTCCTGATGAACAAACATCATCATCATCATGGACAGCGTGACATCGGTGTTCAACACTGATGCTTCGCTGTCGTACAACCATGAAAGCCTTATTCTGAAGAAAAAATAAAGGTGGACTGGAAAGGGACTTAGTGCTATCTTACTACAATCATTCCGAGGTGCCTACACCTCCAAACACTCATTCAGGCAATCTTTATGGAGACTGACGAATTTCACTGGCTGTACCCGAAACTTCTCGTAATGTCCCTCATTCCCTTAGGACACATCATGCTTTACAATTTGCAATGTAAGAGACTAGTATCGAGTGTGACAGAAGGCATCTTGCACGTAGGCCTTTGTCTTTTCCTTTGAAATACCGGTGCTTGGATTCCAATTCCAGATTCTTCGATTTAACTAAAGCTTGTACTACAAGGAATCGGTTTTGCAAAGCGTTGTCCATGTTTTGTCACTGTACCCCACTGGTTTTGGTAACTGATAGAATGGTTACCAATAGACAGTCATGTTTTTGTGCCTCAACAAACTCGAAAATCGAGTTCAAATGTATCTAAGTCATTTAAGATTCCTTTCGATGCACAATGCGGTGTTCGAGCAGGGTAAATGCGCACCTAAAAGTAAGTCCTGTTCTGTGACATTTTTTATCAGAAGTTTTGTTTCTTTTCTAACCCTGTAACTTCTCGTCCTACCAACATCCCTTAGGGAGATTCGAATGGCTGACGAAGCGCATGTCCTAGCGAATCTGCTGTTTAAGTCAAATATTCTAGAGAGCTTAGCCAAGTTCTCTACATACTGGTTTTAGAAAACGATACGCCATACCCAATGTCATTGCATTGGGAGGTCGGCTAAACGGGTGACTGCCATATATTTGGGGTTTCTGGTCTGCGGGCGCGTATAATCCTTGGCTTCAATTCGGAAGGGACTTTCATAGTGGACTTGTGAACTAAACCTGTCAACCCCCCAATAGGGGACTTTTCGGAGGGCAGCAGCCGAAGTGATGCATTCTACGACGGATACGGTTTAAATTTCATCGTTGAGAAGAAAGGCTCTACTCATGAGCTGGACGTGCTACTACTGCTCTAGTAAATAGACGTTGAGCCCGAGTATCAGAAGCGAGGGGCACTAATAAGGTTTGAGTATTACGGTTAAATAGACTATAAAGTTAGGTGTGCCTTATGAATATAAATACAATGTAAGAAATGAAGCATAGAAAAGTGGGGAGACTTATCAGTTTGTTAGGTCCTTGGTGAGGTTGTGCGAAGAGAGGCCGGTTGCAAGAAGTTTTATCTTGACAATATTATCGCCACACTTGTCCGTGGCTCGAGTTTGCTGACGTTAGATCCAAGAGCCGACGCGGCGTGCAGTTGAGGCACGATGGGTTGGTGAGGTGAGCCGGAACTGCGTTCTGACGTGCGTGTTTCTCCGTGATGCGTGTGTGTGGTGAACCGTGTTGTGTCATTACATATATGTCATTGCAGTGAATGTGGAACTTGAAAACAGTTCCTTCTTTTGAAACTTTACCTTCTTAGGCTATTATTGGATGAAAATGAAATGGTAAATGTAACCCAGTGAATGATATCGTGGTTTTAACCCCCAATGATCCGCTTGAGGTTAACTGCCAGTCTGCTTGTTGATCAGTTTCATACGTTTTGTTCCATAAGTAAGCGCGTAGGAGATCTTCAGCTAGATAAGGTAGAAGACTATTCTAGAAGTACCACTTATACTACCAGCCTTGCACACTTTGGTACTGTTCCGCCTGTGCAGTTCGTTTTAGGGTTGTTTTTTGTGGGCTCCTTCGATGCGTTTGCATTTATTTTGCAACAATGTGAATGCAACTGCACTACTGGTCCTGTCCCGTCAGATGCAATGTGAACATGCCTTTATCAGTTGTTGAATGGTGTTCCTCTCAGTCATGTTTTATCTGACCAGTGAGGTGAATCGCATCACTTCTTATTCACCCTTTACCTGGGACGATATTCTTCTTAACCAGTTGCACTTTCTCTCATGCCCACTGTGATCTCAGCTACGATTGATGGATAACACACCGTCCTTGGTGTGTCATTTGGCTGACTTCCCAAAGAATTTGTTTAAATTCACCATAGTTCTGGTCAAAATACTATAGGAGGAGGTTTCCGTTGTGTTTGTGACTCTAGTTCTTGAGCAGGATTTCGGTGTTTAACGGTATTTCCGAATTGGTGTGCGATTGCTCTTAATTTATAGCATTTCCTTGATCCGCAATCGAATAGGAAAATAAAGAATCTTACACTCCATTTATTCACCACGGGACTGACACACAGGTTATCCTTCAACCTATGCAGCTACATCCCTAAGAGCTGAGCATGGGATTACTGTAACCATTAGTGTGGGTTTGGCCATAAATCAAATGCACTCTTGCCGTCAGCTGCAGTTCCCACAATGGCGGTTACATAAAATCGGGTGCATTCCAGCATACTAGTATCAATATCACGTGACCGCAGCAATCACTAAGACAATTGGCCTCTGTCCTCAAACCAATTACCAAAAATTCAAACCTAAGGTAGGCCATGCTGCGGAATGTGGGTAGCTCGGGTATGCTGCTTGATCGATTTCTTTGGCGAACTTCGCAGTTGGATTGTAAACGTCTGATAGTCAGTCCAGGAGACATCGTCGGTGTCAACCGCGCCTGACTAGAGTGGAGATTCAAGAACAAGTTAGTGGCGATGTTCGTCATTTCAGCACTCTTCTTGTAAAGAATTTTAGCTATGGGGTTAGGTTTGTCTTTTTTGCATCCATGTGTCGCATATCTAACGATTCAGTAGGCTGTGTCATTTAGAGCTTGAACCATCCGGAATACGCATTTTCTGAAAACATGTTCACAAAATATTCCCGCCTGTGAGTCTCGAACATTTGATTCAAAATGTTGGGTTGCTTTGCGGTTGGTTAGCGCTCATGTTTCCCACTGAAGTGAACAGTTATAATTTCGGGGAATTACTTGCATATCCCTCTGTTGATTCCGTACGGGAAGTGTGCTTTTGTTGATTTGGCATCTCTGACCACGAACTGTATCTTTCAGAGCATCCTTTGTACATTTCATTTACCATGCAGCTACCGATTACCTCAATCATGGTTTCTTGAGTTCCAAGGTGGCAGGTGAGATTTTCGTACCGCGCTAAAATTAACCATGTGTTTTGTCTTTGTCTTGGGGCTATTTATGATGGTTCCTGGGAAATCCGTCCATAGATCATCGACCAGCCGCACGCGAAACTTTGAGCCAGTGACTTTGGTAGGATGATCCGTGTATTGCCTATCCTTTTTGTATTGTGATGTTATTTATGTGTATGTTCATTTTATCCCTCTACCATTCCTACAGGGTTCGGCTGATTTTCGGCCTGCAAATGAGGCTTCTGCAAAGAAGACCAAAAAAGAAGATTCCAGTCCATCAGTCACGAAGCCGAAGGGATCTTCCCCACTCGATCCTACGTCCGTGGGCGAGAGTCTGATCCCAGCCCAACCAGCAGTCAAAACTGTCAGCATCGACGACGATACAGACAAAGTTAAGGCAAATAAAATTTCTACTCGCTCGTTCGATCGAAACGGATCGAAGCCGTCAGATACACCAAAGTCGAGTGTTGTTGGTGTTCAACCAACGCAAAAGAGTACCGGTACAACTCCAGATTCATCCAAGGATACTCGGGAATCAAACAAATTCCAATCAGAAACCACGGTGAACGGAACTGTGAAGACTGGTGGCGGTGGTGTTGGCGATATTAGCACATCCCCCAGCAAACCTAATAGAGTATGTGTTGAACAAACTCGTCTTGGTTCGGGAGAGATGCCCGTTTCACCATCGCCAAAGCCATCTGCTCCAAGTCCGCTCCGATCACCGCAAAAATCTACCAGAGTCCCGTTCCATTATCCGCTTGGAACAACGCGGTTGTCAAAGGACGATATCCAAGTGGAGTTGGAACGAGCTAGTCGTGAACTTAATCGGATCGTGGAAGGATTACCTCAGGAATGCAAAAAGTCACCAGATCCGCTCATTCCTCATGCCAGTTTTGGTCAGGTGGCCAAGGTATGTAAATGCACAAATTATGACTTCAACGTTTACCACGTGAAACCAATACTCGATATCAACGCTACAGAGACGCGAGTTGTTCATTAAACTGCAGTTTGCTTTCCAAACACTAGGTTTCTTGTTAACTTGGAGGTTTGTTCTCCGATCCGATGATCACCAGTTTCCGTTACTCACTTCCACTGCGCCAGCATAAGGAAATTTTCTGGTAATCTAAGCAGGACAGGCCTCTCACCCTAGTCCTGGTATGTGACAGTAACCAATACCAACACCGCTGGTAGACTTTCACACTCTTAGTTTGCTGGAATCATATGCTTGCTCGCCAGCAGTGTGATTCTTCCAGAACATAACATTTTCTCTAACCAGTAAACTTAGTCGGGTCAACAACTGACGCCTTCCTGGATGGGGACTCAGGGACTCAACTCATCAATGGTTAATGACACTGGCAGAAATGGCCCAATTGCGCAGTCAGTGGCGCTCCAGCATGAAAGCTATCGCCTTCAATTCGTTTCCTGAACTTAATTGAACATGCCATCGCCTCCAGGGCTTGGTCATATCTCCCACTTTCCGGTGATCGAAACTGTAGCAGTTGTAACCAATGTGCCTATGGTACACCGTTTATAGCCGATAAATTGATTGATTGAACTATATGTGCAACTGCCGGTGCGTAAGATGTCGAGATAGGTGGGCAGCCTGCAGAATCCCTAGGTATACTTCACATACTTCTGTACTCATGATCCTAAGCTCGATTCCGCAAGCTCCAGTTTTCTAACCCGATCGCCCCAATGACTTCTCAGTCGGGGCCCACGACCTCTAACCAACATGATCGGTCTGTTCCTGGAACGGAATATGTACAGCTGACTCAGCAACACAGGTTTCACATTTTTATCCTCTGCTCTGAATTCACCCATTGTGTATCCACACCACCATAGACGTTCCTGTAGGCTTGCATCATGAATATATCTAGGCCAACCAGAAGTTGAATTCGTAAGTTGTCACTAACTTCCGTGCTTCTCCGTTTTTACAGGCGTTGAATTGTCCACTATACTGGAAGTACTTGGTCTATTCGGCTAGTGGTGGAACCACACATCACCAGCCGGTCGCACTGTCCGCCGTGCTAAAAATGTGGAACCAGTATGTTTTTAATTTCTCTTATTTACTCCATTATTTAAAAAAATCTTTTCACTAATTAATACACATTTTTCGATCTATTTCTGGCAACTGAGCATATTCCTCATAGTTATATTGTGAATTTTAGCCACGCGCTCGCTTATGCTTGTTCACCAGACTCCCACGATTTACCATTGCAACATAGGCCCTTTAGATAGTATGGGAGTAAGTAACCTAGTCCACACACACTTGAGCGCCCGTTTGAATGCGTTCAAAAACCATTGGTTTGTATGATGAACTATCGTCAGCCGGACACTTGAAGCAATCGATCGTATTTATTTTAGTGTGAAAATTAGCCTCCTCAACATTCAACCGTCCACCTAAAAAGGGAAGTAATGGATCGTGATTATGAGAACAACAACAACAACGTGTGTCATGGTCCTGAGGGGCTGAAACCACTGTTCGGCCGTCATAAGATTTTGTCCACTCTTTTCAACTGATAATTTCGAACTCTTCAGTCTTCGTGCAATATGTTCTTTGTATTCTCTGAACTGCTAGACTGTGACAGTAAACGGAGTGCATTCCAAAAGCTTCCGGCACGCATGCCCACTCTTATTCAAATCTGTGGTCGTCGGACTAATGAGGCGAGCGCTGGGAGGTATTCAAAATCCTTATGTTCAAATCTCTGTAGATTTGGACTATGCAGACAATGTTGTTCTTATCTTCGATGAGAAGGCGAAGGTGTTTTTGGTTGAACTGACCAAAATCACCCCGTCCTTTGGCATGCGCTTTGCTCCCTCAAAGTGTAAGGTCATATTTCTGGACATATTATCACTGAACACGCTACTTACAATCCAAGGAGAGGCACTCAAAGTTGTGAAGCTGGCAGTTGTATGAGTTCCAATTGTAGTGTAGCTGATGAGCTCAACACACTAGTCTGCAAGGCCCTAATCACGTTTGCTACAAATGGGTATATTCAATAATCTCAAAGGATACGTGCATCAGGTTACGTTACGGACTGTTTTGTTGTACGACTGGTACGTGGACTCTGAGCAGCACTGATATTGTCCTGTCGATTGTGATGGTGACGTCAGAGGTGCAAATTATGTATAAAAAGAGATCGTCAACAACAACACTCGGATCAAAGAAATCGGTGACCATTTTACAGGAAGGATTTGGCAATCGAGGACGCAGATCCACGATTGGACCTCTACCCTTTGGAAGACATTTTTGCACGACTGATCAAATAATATACTGTTATGAATTTTCGGCCACATGTTTTGATAAGTGTCGATCTGTTCTGCCAGTTAAAGTATCTTCACAGGTCCAAGCGAACCGATAGACTACGTGGGTGGCAGATGAATTCGGTGAGTTATTTTCCACGGTCTTGGAGAGTAGTATGGATAGGCCGTCGGTGCGCAGCACAGAATACTTGCATGAGAGGCGAACTCCGACTGTGCTTGATGTCGCTCTCCAACCCGGTCATCCTTGTACTGTAAAACTATAAATAGATATTTTTCTTGACGGACGACACTACTTACCAATTTACACCTAGGTGTGGATAGATATCTGTTTTCCGTATTTCTCGTACTGCAGTCGTTTGAGGCATTACAACACTGCAAATTTCGGCGAATCGCTCCGACTGGCCATCAGATAGTGCAGTGTTTATCAAAACTGATCCTGCCCATTTTTACTGATCCGGACTGGACACGCGTCTTATCCCGTAGATCAGTGATTTAGCTAACCCACACTTGTATACCAATGATGTGAATCTAAAGTCATTCAGATGCCGACCGCCTTATGTGAAAAATCCAGCTTTGTAAAGATTCATCGTCGCGCCTTCTGACAAATATGGAAAAGGACAGTTGTTTGACTAATTCACAAGGCACCTGTAGGCTTACTTAAAAATATGCAAACTATCGAGCTCCCCTTTATTAACAATAGTGGAAATATCGTCAACGTAGGCTTTATACGATGAATATCGGAAACTTCTCTTTCAACCCCCCCCCCCGGCGTTGACTCCACTGTAAAATCACCGGCCCGTCTGTACTACGCAGAATCTTCGGTTTGGGTGCTGTATCAATTTGCTTCGTGGATCTGTCGATCTATACTACTATCTACCTCTCATTTTAGCAATTTCTTTTCGATCCATGATTTGCATGTTGTACGTCTTGCAGTTCGAACGAGAACCTTCCAGTCAGTAAGCTTTCTTAAGCTCAACAACATATGTATTCTATCCATATCGGTGAGGTGGATTTTAAAGTAGGAACAGACTTGGTTTCCTCTGTAATTCCATATTCGCGCGGTGTCCATCGAAGTTTTATTCTCGAGACAGTGGAACTATATTGCTGGACATGCTTGTGCCAGATCTTACATTGGGAGGCCATCAGTCCTATTCATACTCTAGTCGGTCATTTTAAACCTGTCCATCATCCTCTACAATTCGGTGACAGATATTTGGAGCCTGTAGGGTTTACCTGTGACAGCGAGTGAGAGAGACAGAGCGCGCAAGATAAACGGCACACTTGCTGCAGACGCATTTGCTGCTTCTTTGAAAGAAACAGACTTGCAAACACAAACACATGCGCATGCACCTAAGATGTGTGCAGCCTATTTGCACTTCCTAGGTGCAGAACGAACATCATTTTTCGGTAAACAGAAACGCGTTTGATGACCTCGTTTATATCTGCCCATAGGGGTTATTTTAGCCTAGTTGTTGGGTATTCGGATAGTGGTTAAACCTAAATTGTGTTCATAACTTTTGGGTTTTCACTCCACCGATACTTATCCCTGACTGTCTCACCTTTGATTTCTTTCACCTACCTGTCGTCTTTGATCGAACAACGTGAAATTTGTTTATCCAGTTCCGTTTGTATCCTTGAAATAAAAAAAATACTAATGGCTCAGCATGCAAAAGTCAGCCACCTCAGGAAGTTCCTTTTTCAGCTATTGTACTTTTATCGCTTCACTATCCTTCCTCGTCTATTTACTATCTTGTTTAAGAACTGGCCTTCTACGATCATGTGACCTTTTCCTCGATCTTATTCACCTTCACCACCATGTGCGTGCACTGTATCATAACTGTGAGTGCTTCATCTTCTTTCGAGAAACAACTGGGCAGATGCCACAGAGGTCCTGTGAGTTCTCATGACTGATGCTGAAAAAGGATTTGGTTTGGATGACATACCGATACTGTGTTGGGTTACTGTTAGACCGGAATTGTGGGTACGGAAAATCTGGTCTTCTCATCGCCCAATAGAACTCTGCAGTGAGGCAGTTCGGTTTCAGTGTCGGAATTTCGGTCCAGTTTTCTATGGTCACAGTGATTTTTGTTACTCCGGGACGATCCACATAATACAACTGGTGTGTGCAGGTGTTTCAGCGTTAGGCTATATAGTTTCCACTTGTTTGGTCTGCCTTCGAATTACCCTGGAATGCCTGTTTACGCACAGCAACCGTTTTGATCAAATGAATAAGAAAATATTTTTCAATCTCCTATATAGTTTTGGGTTAAGGAAAACAATGTTTCAAATAGTCTATCTTCACTGTATGTCACTTTTCAGAGTGTTGACCAGTTGTCCGGACGAGGCAGCCCGATTCGTACACATGCTAACCAACGGCGGATCACACTTTCTGGTCCATTCCGATTTCAGTCCACTCATACAGGTTAGCCGTACTATGTCTGCTTTTTATTCGTCGCCAACGTTGCTGTATAAGTTATGTGTCTCGTATCCACGCTGTTTTCGGATATACACACGAGCTAGGACTACGAAAAAGTAGTGAGGATAGTGTGGAGAAATGTACTTGAGAACCGTTGTTTTTTAAACGCAAGGTGACGTTTTTTAATTTGAAAGAATGGAAGAAGAACCAAACCTTCTCATCAGACTATGATGAGACGATATAGGGTAAATTTACTTAGCTGGTTAGTGGCTTATCTGCTAGACGTCAGAAAGTGAACTGCTTCGAGTTGGTTACATTTTATTAGCCTCACCTGCCAGACGCCATCATCTTCTGGAACGACACCATCTGTAGCCATTTAGTTGAGGGATGAATCAGTTCGGGGCTGTCATAGTCTCAGCGGCCACGCGCAGCCCGATTGGATAGCTTGGTTATACACAAACCTTCAGTGGTTCAACAACTGATGGCTAGTAGCTCCGTTTCGGAGCACAACCAAAAGAATCACACCGAATGATGTTTCGTAATGCATAAGTCTGATTTCTGAGAGGTGCATCGAAACAACTGACCATGTTCACATTGAACTGACAACTAGTCCAGCTTTGATAAGTTTTCCAGGTTCGAATGCTAGCTTAAGAATGGGCCTTGCTGGAAACTGTACTCGTTAACGAAACTCTTAGAAGTTTGGTTGTTAAGTGTTAAGGTTCCTTTGGTCGCCTTAGCAGTTAGGACGTGAACTATATCTTGTTTATTGCCACGTTAGGAGCATAATATTTTCATCGATGCAATCCCAAAATAGTAGCCTGATCAATTATCCAATCCCGTTCAGCGTGGGTTCAATGTAGACAAACGGATCTAGCTATAGGATTGTGCTTGTGTTCACAGACTTTTGCTTATCAATCTACTGAAAACCTAGGAAAGAACATAGTGGCGATTGTTCGAGAATGCTCTTTTCAGCTTTGGCATTGTATGGACTGACCTTTTACAGTATAGGTGACATCATATTTTTTTACCAGAGGTAGCAGGAGTTGTTCCACTTACTCCTTGCGGTAAATTCGGGACGAGAAATGACAAACTGAGGTTCAGATTCACTGCCAACAGCATACAACAAATAGTAAGATATGAACTTGCTCGGTTGCTGCCTATTTGTTGCACCGATCTAATCCTTCGTTGTTCAACACTGCTTTAGGTTTTGTATCAAAATGTGAAAGCTTGGAGCGTGGATACTCAAGGCACACGTAAAAAAAGGATCGTTCACCTCTTTCGCCCTTTCTGCGCATAGCTGCCATGTCACCCGAAGGAAGCACGGGAGCTAAAATACTGCCAAGTTGCCTAGACAGGAACAGAAGTTGTATTGGAACCACGGATCTTCCGGTCGAGATGTTAGTGCGTTAAAAGTTGAGCTATCTCTAGCTGAACGCACACTTAGGTATTGTCTGAGTGCGAACCTTTTCAAGACAGACGAGACACTGAATTGGGTTGTATTAGCACATTGTAATCTGAAATTTCCGCTTCACCAGGCACTACATCTGCGTACCTGTTGTTGTTTTGCCAGCAAGGTAATGGGTCGTTTAATCTCGCTGGAAACTCGCTACCTACATGAAGTATGTTAGCCAATATCCCCCCCGTGGATAGCTTGAATGTATCTCTCTATCTCGTTAGCAGAACTTCCATAGTCGTGCTGTGAAATCTTAAGAAACCAGATATGGGGTTTTTAACTTTCCGGGGATAAATCCATTGGGCATTCCAAGCGACAATGTTGTCCTACTCTACTCGACCATGTGCTCGTTTCGACACAGAATGACTCAAATTGACAATGCTTAGGTTATGACAGATAAACCAAACGAGTACGCAGCGGTAACCGGACGGCCGAACACTTCGTGCGTCGGTCAGTTTAGTCTGTTGTTGTCTATCGCTCCTGTACATTCCTTACACAGCCTAATTCCTTGTTCACGACCTTTTGTTGGTCTCAGCCGTTATTTACTCTCTCTTTTCTCACTACCCCCCTTCAGGACATCCTCGAAAGTCACCCCGGGCTAGCTTTTCTACAAGAAGCCAAAGATTTTCATTCCCGCTACGTAGCTACCGTGGTTGCTCGAATACTGTTCTGCGTGAATTCCTCGTGGTCTGGGCGCATCTCGTTGACCGAGTTGCGAAAAAGCAATTTCCTGTCTGTTTTGGCTAGCCTAGAACAACAGGATGATATCAATTTGGTCACGCAGTACTTTTCCTACGAACATTTCTATGTGATCTATTGCAAGTTCTGGGAGCTGGATGAGGATCATGATTTGATCATCAGTCGATCAGATTTAGCTAGACACAATAACTATGGTAAGTGTACCTAGGTAGCACTTTATGCCAGTTTTATAGGCATCACTTATTGATGGGCGGCTTTTAAAAAGTTTGTGCTTCCAAGTTAGTGAAACTTTGTGATTAGATTTACAGTTTATCATTCCGTCAACTGTTGTAATACATGTACACGTGAGATGGGAATGTGTTGGCCAGTGTGAACTTGATGAACAGGAACCCCTGCTTTCCGCGAACAGTGGAAATTTCCGAAGCGAAACACAAATTGTCAGACTTGCCAGAGACAATCACGGGAATCACCACATGTTTGCCTTTTTTTCGGGTCATTGTCGGCTGCCTTACATCCTGTCAACCGAGTGAGATCAGAAAAACGTAAATGGCCTTAGACAATCAGGGCCAACCACACAATGTAACAACATAACCTCGAGACCTTTTTGTACTGCCTGGCCCAATCTGAATGACGATGTAACAGCCTCACATTCCCCTGCTTCTTGCGGTTATTCTCATAACTTCAGAATGGTTCCTTGAGTAAGTGGCATTCCAAGTTGCGGAATACAGTGTCCTTTCAATCAGAGAGCCTCGCCACAAGGACTGTTCCTCCAGTACAATTATTTGTGCGACTTTTTGTGGAGTCCGATCATAGCTCCAATACGACCAAAATCACCTTCAACTTCTTTTTAGACTCAGTGACCTAGAAGAGATCGCGATAAGTGTGATTTTATCAACGGGTAGTTCAACAATAGGCTACGTAGGTGAGATGACCGGTATGCATAAAATAGCATACCATGACATATTGGATGAAACTGCTCAGCCCAGAAAACGCGCAAAATCAAATATCCCGGCGGGGGAAGCACCGTCCTCATTGATGACTGGAAACTGGTTCGCTGCTTCCCTATTCTGTTTTCGTCTTCTTTTCCGGACGCTTGGCGATAGGACCAGTCAGCGGTGCATCCACAGACTCCTACCTTGCATTTCTTTTTCGCGCACTGAAACCGTTGCCAGCAGCCGCAGATCAATTATAAGGCTGACCATATTGTAGTTCTCTGTTCACCCAAACTTCCTGATCTTGAGACCTTGTTCATTCCTTACTTCTTTATAGCCATTTCCGACCGAATGATTGAACGGATTTTCAGTGGCACTGTAACACGGTACGTTGCACAGTATTTTTCGCTTCCTCACCATAGTGTTTGGCTCGCTTACCCCAATTTTTCACCTAACGGACCATTTTACCGTTACCTCACGAATTCACCCAGATTTAATGCGGTAGAGTAATTTGCTTCTGTTTTCCACGTATCCATTGATTGTGGGTTTCGCAATTGTTCATAACCTAATCAGCAGCACATAAGTTAAAGGCAGTAAGTGAGTGATGATCTCTTATGCTAGTTGGTGTGAATCGACAAGCTGTATGGGTGAAAACACCCGAACTTATATGTGGACCAGTCCTACACCGTGTTGTTCCAAATCTCATCGAAGGAATCTTTTGCGACACCGCTTACTCGACAGCCGAATATCTCGTGCGACGGTTGTTCTCCGAAGATGGACAAATCTTGGATCTTCTCATCCAAATTCTATGTAGCATCATAAAATACTCGTAAGCTGTTACGCGTCTTACAAACCACATCCACTCAGTGTATCGTCCCCCTGCATGCACGGATAACGTGTTAGCAAGAGAATGGCAACCATCAGATAGTCTTCTACAGGCAGTCAACGTCGATATCCTGGTCTCATTTCGGCTGTCGGTTTGGGTCAAGATATATTGCAGAAGGAGCGATGAAACGATCAGATTGGACCCGCCCACACTTTTTCATGGTGAAAGTGGAACTGGCATACTGGTCAGGTAACCGCTTGCCGAAACCCACCTGCTCATCGTTGTTTTCTTCTGGACAACGCGTCCCGACTATCTGGAAATCACTTTTAATTATTCCAATGCTAGCACTGAGCGTGATTGCCCGTTTTGGCACTGAACTAGGTTCTCAACTTGGATGGAGTACAACAATTTTGCCGATGCTCTGGTTTACGCTGACTCCAATATCCCTCTTTCAGGTACCTGCCCTTCCTAGTAATCTCGTCGTTTTCTCATATCCATTTTATTTCTTTCCAGCTTCCACTAGTTTATCTAACAGCATCTTAATGAGCCAGGTGGACCCAGGTGATGAGGATTACTACCGAAACGATGAGCCACGCTGTCAGCGTCTAACAGCTGCACCGTAACCCAATTTGGCTGCCAACTACTAGTTTTTTTCTTCACCTTTTAGTATATTAGTTTGCGTTCCTGGAAACGTATGAAGTTGATGGGTTTGTAAGGAGGATCAGTACAAGGATTCGGCTCTTGATTTGGTAAAGAAAACCAGGTTTCTTTTTTTGTAATAGTAAGCTAAGTACCTCTAATGGCAACAGTGTGGGACTTAAAACGTGGCGCTTAAACTAAGAATGACAAGTTAATTCGAATTGGGCTGGTAAACGATTAGAATGTGCCCGTGTTTCTGGAATCTGGTCTGGATGCCTAGCTTTTTTGATCTTGCGGACGCCTGCTGGAGGTTCGTACTGTACCACGCATTGCTCACAGTTACATTCAAAATAACAACCAGCTATTTCTAATACTATCGCACCCCCGGGTGTCACAACTTTTGTGAGTGTGTGAGAGAGGAAGACTAGAACCTGGTGAACTTGCGGGCACCTGTGTACGTGATTAACATTAGTGGGCTCGGAACATTCTATCCCATAACTTGTCCGATTCAGTCACCTTATCTGATTTGATGACATCTCCATTATCTCAGCAGTTTCTTCTTCCTCAAGACGGTCTCGAATAAAGAAGGAAAAAGTAAGGTGTGGATAATTAATGACCACCTTAATGTCCCTCCCAACTATCAACAAACTATAAGATTGATGGTAGTGTGAAGAGATCTAGTAATCTTCAATTAAGAAGCCAATCTATGCAGAACAGCCGAGAAGAATGGATTGGTTTCACTGAGAGGTCGAAGTCTATATTGAAAACCGTAAATAGCTCACAAGGCGAAATGATTCGCACGACGAGTGAACCTTCCATGTGAGAAGTCACCAATCGAGGAAGCAGTCATAATAATTGTTCAGCTGTAACATCCTTTCGGTGCCTAGCTGCCATGCCATCCGAAGGAAGCACGAGGGCTGGGATAGTATCAGGTTGCCCAAGCCTAGACAGGGGAAATCGAAATGCAGAGGTCGAGTTCGAACTACGGACCTTTCGGTCAGTAAATACGCTGAGCAATCTCGCATGATGTGAATTCCGTGATGGAGGGATGAGTGATGCTACGTCTTGTCCAAGTGCGAGTAAGCCACACTGCTGATCAGCCGATTGCGGCCAAACTGTTTAGTCTTCAACTACTAGCCGGGAGGTCATGAATTCGAATCGTTCCGGAGTTGTGAGATAATTCCCAGTGAGGATGAAGCAGCTTGACTTTTCGGTATAGATTGACGTCACTTACAGGACGAAAGCTGGATTGAGAAGTGTTTCTCTGTATGTATGTCAACCTGTATCTTAAATCCTATTCTCGTCTTGTTTTTAGTGGGAGTGCTTTCAAGGAGGGAATTATGACCTATCCTGACTTTGTCTGGTTTCTTCTGGCCGAAGAAGATAAACGACATCCTCGGAGGTGAGTCACATTACCAGTTTTATGCATTTCTGTCCTGTCCTGTAGTCTCAGCGTGACTTTCCATCCGTATTTACACCATTGAATCATTCCTCTCTGTTTGTGGCTTCTCAACATTTTAGTATCGAATATTGGTTCCGTTGTATGGATTTGGATGGCGACGGGTTGCTGTCCATGTACGAACTGGAATACTTTTACTCCGAACAGGTGGCGCGCATGGAAGAGATGGGGATCGAACCGATCGCCTTTGAGGACTGTCTTTGTCAGTGCCTGGACATGGTCAACCCTGTTCTGGGTGATAAGATCCGTTTGTCCGACCTAAAGCAGTGCCGACTATGTCACATATTTTTTGACACCTTTTTCAATTTACCCAAGTACCTGCAGCACGAACAACGGGATCCATTCGCCAACTTAAGAGTAAGTCTTTCTTGTGGCTTTGCACTTGCCTCAGTGAACCTATTTCTACATTTCGTGCTAACTAGGCTTTAAAGAAAGCACATAAGTTCGAGATGACTCAGTGGTTAAGGTGTGAACTTACCCGCCGAAAGGCCCGTCCTTCGAACCCACCCTCGGCACCTCGATTGCTTCCGTCTAGACTTGGGTCATCTGGCAGTATCTCAGACCTCGTGCTTCCTTCGGGTGGCGTGGCATCCAGGCACCGAAAGGGTGGTACTGCTGAACGATCATTGTTGTTATTACTCACTATATGCCCTTCTTTGTCCTGGTTTAGCTAGCGGCGAGAAACACTCGTTTGAAAACTAACTTGGTACCATCGGGAGACTCGGCTGAACCTCAGCTGAATACTTTGTTTACAGTATTCTTCAACTAAATCAGCTGCATAAAAGCTTCCTCGTATTTCAGTTGGAACGGTATCCAAGATATCAAATTATTTTCCTTCATTTGGCACCGCTCACAAAGTCCAGAGTTTTAGTGAACCTCATGGATAGTGTCATATAAAGGGAGTTTAGGACGACCAGTATTGAGGACTGTGAGGGAGCCGCGCAATCGGCCCGAAATTAGATGCACGGCGTTCAGGAAAATTGGTCTGTCAGTGTTGTATTACCGTCTTAGGTATCAGAAATAAAATTCACGGTCTTCCATTCTTCCAACATTTTTCCAAGCAAACCAAGTTCTCTGTAGAACATTCTTGGGCTCCAGAGTAGTTTGACACTGGAATGAGAAAACGGCTGTCTTTGTCGACAGCAGGGGCCTGCTGATGGACTTTTCCACCAGCTCAGTTGTATCCACGTCGCTCTTGTTTGAGCAGTTCTGCACACTTGCGATCATTCTGGTTAGTTCGTACCAGAGTGGAGAAGTAACGACCATGAGCTTCTCTTCTCTTAGAGCTCGTCAGCCGTGCTCTTCTCTGGCCAAACCGAGGTGTTGTTTCCGGATATGTGGAATGCGATGTGAGCTTATAGCTACTCTCTCACTAGCCCACGCCGGACGCATCCGATTTATCTCCAATAAAAGAGGCTAACATGCTAAGACCTGACTGATTTGTGATGAACGGTGTTTAGCTGACTGTTCTAGTTTTGTCGATCGATCGCCCTGCTTGTCAGGATCTATGTTTCGACCCAAAACGGATAATTTTCAGTCTTCATGTGATTGTAGAAAACTATGGAATTGATGACTGTGTGGGCGTTCGGATGGGCTTGAACGCCGACAAAGTTTGAAACCGTCTTTACATTCGTATGGACTCGGATTTATCGTCACCAGATTGAATGGTAGCGTTACCCTGAAACTTTTCTACATCCTGTTAGTGTTTCATACTTTTAGACTTTAAAATCTGTTTCCCTCCTCAGTTAAAGCACTTCATTCTCAGTGGATATTTTATGATCTGCTCACTTTCTCTGATGCTTTGTTTGAGGTGGAAGTATGGGCATCCCCAGGAGACGGCTTCTTCAACGGCCATCACACTGACGTACGTACTCAATCCGGCTGTATCAGCTAGGCTTCTGGATAATTGTCGAATTCTTTTTACATTTCCACTGTTGAGTTCACAACAGCGGGAAATTTTGCTGGAGACTTGTTCGTTAGCAGTGTGAAGAATACAAGACAACTGTGGAACTCAGCGATCAGAACAACCACCTAATCATAAGCTTCTTTGCTGTGAAACACAATAGTTTCTGAATTTGTTAAACAACACAGGCCATCTGGAAAATTATCGTGCAGTGTATAGCATCAGTGGTGCAAACAATTCCACTCGAAGCGAAGATAATTTGTTCCTTGCATAAGGTCTTGCTCAACACACGAATCGATTCCGTTGACGCCCCTGTATCAGTTGGGCTATGAAAAACAGCGAGCTGTTGACCAGCGTGTACCGGCTAATCATCGTCGTAGCAGAGCTATCGCGCAGATCGATCCATTTCGAGTGCGAAGCCCATGTGATCTACCACATTTTAACCAACAAACACGTTTTGGAATGTGGCATGAGGGTGTTTGCTGTAGCCAAGCCACTATCTTTTGTGAATACCAGTTGGGTGCCGGTATTTGGTCGTTGCAGCTCATTGCAATTTTTAGACTGTGCACACTCGTCCTGTTGTGTCTGTGTATTTGCTCTGTCGGGGACGTGGTTAACGTCACACGTTCTCTTAATGAATGCAGATTCGAAGCAGCTTTCGAATCGGGTGTTTGTCGGCATGTTCAGTCCAATTCTTGTTTGCTGGTCATTAGCCTGAAAAGCGTTCCTATTCTCAAGCATACCGGTGTCACCGCAACACAAGTACAAGTGCAATGCAGTGATAACTGTGGTCTCACCACAGAATAGCGGTGGTTGTATTTGTATTGACAATGCAATGACTATTCTGGTTCATTTGTGAGCCATGCCACACACACAGACCTTGTTGAGCAACATAATCAGGTTGGTTATTGTTCCGTAGCGCTGTCAGTTTTCACTCGATGCCGACCGATGTGTCCCGATGGTTGCTGTCACACCGTTCCTCGCTGATTTGTAAACCTGAAATCATGCGAACTTTCATGGTAAGCCCTTGAAATTTGAACTTTTTGGCCGGAACATCATCATTTCCTATACATTATTGAATGTCTTGCTCACCACCCGTTTGTTTTCTTAGGATATGGAGGAAGGTCTGAATGAACTCTCCGATTGGGATCGTTATGCGGCTGAGGCCTACGAAATGTTGGTGAACATTGAGGGGCCAAACCAAGAAGATGGTGTGGACGAGGATGAGGCAATGGATGAAGATCTGGAGGAAGATGGTGAAGCCGGAGGGTCACCTCCCCCGACAGTAGTCGTAAAAACCGATGTCAGTTCATATGCGAAAGAATCGGTTGTTAATGCTGCTACAGTTAACAACGAGAACAATAACAAACCGGATAGCAATTGTATGGACAATGCGCCGGTGGGACTTGCCACGGGAACCGGAGAGTGAGTGAGTTCTGAAACTCGTTTTTGTGGTATGGAATGTCTTGAGGTCACACTGCTTGACACAATTGCGTACACTTACTGCTAGAATGGGCAACCTATGAGGAGTCATTCTTTCTACAAAGTTTTTAATAGGCAGCACCATTGTTCAATCGGCTACCTCGTATTTTTGGTCTACGTTGGGAACCAGAATGATCGCAAGCAATATCACTTCACTTCGAGTCATGTAGTCTATGACGAAGTTAATCGGAATTATCAGCCAACCATATTTTTGTGATAAATACTGTGTCTATTGATGTCACGATTTGTGACTGCGTAGAAGCGATCTGGCTCTGTTCTACTTATTTATCACTAATTGAATCACTAGTTTCCGCTATCCCATGCTCACGCGATGATTTTGTTGAATAACTTCATCCGTATTCAGTGTTTTTTTATTGTTCGTGTATGTTGTGGCTATTGCTGTGCCAATTTCCTTGGCTATCTTTCAGAACTACTAATGTGACCAACTCTCCAGAATCCGGAAGAAAGAACAAACGCCGGCGTGGTGTTCTGGTCAACGGCAGTAACTAGGCGGAAAAGTCCCATGTTATCCCATTTAGTGAATCTGCTGGGCCAAACAACCATCTGCACACATTCACTTACTACCGGTGTTCACATGATCAGGCTGAAGAATTACCATCGACGCGTGAATTGTTAGGAAAGATCCGTCTGCATGGTCTTCCAGCTCCATACCTTCCGACGCACGGCTTCACCGTATTCTTTCTCTACGCAACACAACACATTTATTTATCGCTTTGGATTTTGTCCCGAAATGTACAGTGATCAAATGTTTTCCGCTCTCCATTCATTCTACTGGCGGTCACCAGTTGCCTCAGTCATCCCAACCAGGCTTGTGGCTATCCCCTCAGAATACCAAACTGCCATTTCTCCCCTGCTGCGATCTTGAATGGCTTTGTTTTTCTTGGCTGCAATATTCTTCTGTGATATCCATCCTCAAACACAAACCAGCAATATAGGCTCATTTCACAACTCCCATACACATACATACGGTCAGCGGGTCTTCCATAACAGCAGTCCTCTCAGCTCGTACTGTTTCAGCTTCTTGCGACGCATTTTCCTGTGATTTACGTGCCAGTTTAGACAAGTCCTTCAGAAGCATCCCGATTGGACAACGGCCGTCCACTTCCCATGTACAGTTCTCAAGAACGTTTTATGTGGTACAGCTGACCCACATCCGATGGGGGTTTTCCATGACAGACAACCATCTTGGTCTCCTTTTTAATTTTCATCGGGAAGAAGGCCGCCTGTATGCATATTCATGCTTGACCTCGATACCGTGATGTCTCCGCAGTCTTCATCCGCTTCAGCCCCCTTTACACGTCTCTTGTGCCGTCCGGATGCTGCGCTGTTGTTAGTGCACTACAAAACGAAGACGTAGCTGATTACGCGGAGACTTTGTGTTCGTAATGTGTGGCTCCGAGTTATTCGCCCAATGGAGTCTTTATTTTCACGTAGACAAACCTTGTGTGTACGGCTCGTATGAACACGTGTTTGTGTATCCTTTCGTCATATCAACCGGGTGGGCAATGTCCTTGCCCCCTTAAAAACATATGTATCTATTACCACTATGTTGATCCAAGAAGCATTCGAACGGAGATATACCTCATTCTGGTCGTTTTGTTTGGAGTTGCAACCAAGTTAGGGGCTGAGGATCCCGGTTGAAAGGCTTAGTGATCATTCGTTTCACGTGATTCAGTAAGCATCTTTCATACAATGCAGCTCTGGAGAACCTGAAATTTCTGTCCCAATTAGCGAAAACCGTGTTTTTTTACGGAGCACCCATCCCCATTGTGAAATGTCGTTTTTAAAGCAATATCTAAGTAAGTCACTCTTATGTAGGCGCACTGAAACAAGGTACGTCTTGGTGTCATTTCTGACCGCCAAGTATTTTGGCGCTTATTTGAAGATTTCGTTTACCCACTGCTAGACAGAGCGACAGGATAGCAGCAACACGCTCGCCGCACATTTCAAATGTCCGGGGTTCGAATTCCGGTGCGATCAAGGGTGTGCTATAATAGGAGGACAAATCTAGTCACTCCTCTGGTGTGGAATAAGCAGAATAATTACAGAAGGGCTGTTTGACAGAAACTGGCTGTTCTGAATGTAACCATCTACAACCGTCCCGTTTTCACCTACTTTAAAGACAGCATGATTGGTAATCGGTCTGAATGTGGCGTTCATGCCGGATCGTTGTCAAGCATGATTTGTTTGCAATAAACTTCCGTGGAAGAATTAAGCCTACGTGTGTCATGATGATCGGAAGGGGAAAGGATAATAAGTTTGCGTTTGCCAGTGTGAACTGAGACGAGTTTAATCAAGGAAACTGCGTTTAGGAAATAGCAGGTGTAAAGTCCTATAGCTTTATTAGTCTTTGAGCATGCTGAAATCCTTTTGTTGACAACTTGTTCCTCATGACCTGGGCGTCTGGTGACCTGAGCTGCTGGATTACCAGTCACACATTTGGGATTCCCCGCCTGACCGTTGATCAGACTAACCATCATTGGTCCGTCATATATCCGTATTACACAAAGGCAAGGGGGATGCCCCTTTGTACAAAAAGTTCAACTGTCAAACCCAGTCTGTAGCTTCTGGGATATGCACCGGAAGTAATCAGTAGAACTGGATATGGCTTTTAAAATTTTGGCCAAACGGAGACCAGTTGTCAAGTCGAGCAATGTTCGTATTTCCTGATTTCTGAGGTAGTTTCTGTTTGGGAGTAGAATGGCTAAACTTGCCAAAAATTGTTCAATCTCTTTAAGTGTCAATTTCACAGGAACAGCTTAAAATGGTCTCCTCCCCGGAGGGGCCATTGTGGGTAGAACTCGGCATTCTTGGACAAACTCGACAAACGGCTCATTATGCACGGTTATCATGTGTTAAGGCTAGTCCTTAGTTGTTTGGCTCATCAGAAAAAATCGGTTCGAAGTGGCGCCCAGAATTTGAATGGTCGAATGCCCTAACAGGCACACTTGCAAAGAACCAATGAAATAAGCAACTCGAACAGCATCGCCTTATAGGCGCTTGTTTTGCAATGATTTTTCTCCAAACTAGTCCCCACGCACTGACTTCGCCTTTTTCAGCTAACGAACATAGCTTCAGTGTTCCCCTAAAGTTAGGCTTTATCTGCATCACCAGCTGATAGCGATTGCCTTCTTACTATCGCACTTTTCAGCCACAACGCATTGTGAACTGATCCCCTCAGGGAGAACTTACTAAGCTTACAATACCAAATGGAGTTGCCTTGTTGCCCACGTGTAGTTGACTACAGCGCTCTCCAATTACAAGGAACCTCAAACAAAGTAACACCTCGAAGAAGTCGTTTTGAAATTCCAGCTTCCTCTGAGACTGCGAACGCAGCACCGAATCTTCATCTGCGAAACACTGAAGGAAGTATTTTTTCGGCCTGAATCATCTATGCTGAGAGAATCCTCAGCTAAGCAAGCGGAAACAAGTTTCATTCACAGCATACCACTGAACAAGATGACCATATGCGAGTAGTCGACTCCATTAGTCTTGCTAAATAAACCCAAGCGGGCCGAGTTCTATCAGTCTGAGACAAATCAGGATACGGGAAGCGATAGGTTGTAGTTGGAAGCAGTCCGTGTTGATTGTTTAACATTAGGGTTATCTTGTTAACGCCTTATTTAAGAAGCTGTTTATCCATTATCAAAATGCTCCCATTTTGATAAATGGAACGAAGGATTGTGAAAACGTACGTTGCTGGCGATTATCACGCATGACACGGTTCAAAACAAAGAAACGATGGAGTGGAGGCTCACGTGCCCAAAAGACGTTTCATGCACGGATATGCATTTTCCAAAACTCTATAAGAGGGTCCAAGTTGAATAGAAATGTAGTTTTCCGGGGCTTTGAGAGTGCACTGAGCCACTGAATCCGTCTGTGCTTGAAAGACTTGTATAGTCTTATGATGACTAGAAAACGAGGATCACGTAACTCTGATCTCGTTTCAGGACCGAAACTCCGAGCAAACAATATCTCGAACAAGCCGCATAGATGCTCCAGAATGGGGTTTATTATAAAAAGTGTAGTGTACTAGAAATGCAATGTGCTGATTGAAAAAAAGTTTGGAAATACCCATGTACACAGGATCATTATGACTAGATATGTGCCAACCACGCGTTGTTGGCTTTCGATGCCTCAGTTCGCACCACACGAATGGGGTCGTCAAGCAGTTGAACCAGGACGGGAAGCACGTGTGTATCACGATGACGACCGACGACTTCTGCCGGAAGCGATACCAAAGAGTAGAGACAGCGAGCGATGGACAGGCGAGTCAGTGCTGCCATTCTCGACAACTGCCCATCCACCTAGTGACAGTGAAAAAGAGGAGTAACTGACCAATCATGAAGCGATAAGTTTGGATTAAACTAGAAATGCCAAATCTAGGGCCTTCGTTTGATAACAAGTAAAGGAACATAGACTGTGGCTTGAAATTAACCTCCGAATTGCACGACAATTTGCAGGTTTTTTGACAAAAGTTCCTTCGAGTTTCCTCGGGTCTTCTGTGTTCGAATCCACAAATCAAAGCATCAACGTGAAACTCCCTAGCTGAGCAACAAGCATCCCTGTACACGTGCCTAATATTTTTAGCTTCAGTATTTCGGTTTTCATCAATCTTCACTCACGGTCGGAGCACCTTCAATAAAACCATGCTACCACTCGCAGTTAAGCGAACAGCTAAGTTATAAGACCACATGTTTGAATTACATCCTTAATATAGGTTCACCCTGTGCCGATACGGACTGTATCAGTCATTTGTGCGCGCTGTGGCGCGGTACGCATTTGAGTCGGATGCTTACACTCACCTGAAGAAAACATGCAGTGCAGTTAAAAAACTTTTTCACATTTGCGTGACATATGGGTTATACGGTTTCTAACGATGCGGCCAGCAAAGACTAGTGATGTATTCTACCTCATTAGTGTATCATACACAAGGAGGGAGACAGCCAAAACCTTCCTAAAAGAATGAAATGATTCTTTTGGATATCTCCGGAACGGATAACATACGTACTGCATCAAAGGTTTATTCAAATACGAGTCTGAAGTTGGCGTATTAGTGATCGAAGTATGTTTTTGCCCAGCATCTTCGCAGTCCTCAGAACGTGCTAGGTGTTTTCACAGATGAGCCCATTTTCAGCAATACACAAACGTGTTAAGGCTTGTTTTGACCTGGAAACGTCTGTCAGGATAGTATCTTCCACTACATCTGATCTTCACATCCTAGAAGGACAGAAAGCATTGTGAGATTGAATGGAATGCATCATTTTACACCCTAGACTTCTTCGAACAATGGTTTCCGTTTGTTTTTGGCTACTTTGTCCTCTGGCTGCCTCAGACGTGCTGCCAGAACCCCATGGTTTTTTCTGGACTCGTGTTTTCAAATTTGCAGCGGATGTTGCGATGCCGATCAAATAATGGCAATATGGGATACTTTTGGAATCATTTCCGCGGGATGATTCTGAAACCTTGATACCCCAGCTCAGATTCGTGTGTCGTTTTTGGCCTTCATTCATCCGAACCTCTGGAAGAACTCCGGCAGCTGAGAACTAAAGTTTGATCGTAAAAACGGTCAACCCCCACCCATAGCGAACAAAGAATGACTACATCACTATACAAGAATCCAAGGGAGCCGGTTTCGTATGATAAGTTTGGATAAGATCTAGCATTCCAACGATGGATTTAAACAGAGAGGGCTGAAAGGTCCACAGTTACAGTGTGTACGTACTAAGGATCACGCTCCCCTATGATTTCCTAGGATTCGGATGTTGTAGCCATGCCCGAAAAACTGAATTGTCTTTAGTTACACTGTCAGTTACACTACACCTGGTGTTAGCAATTAATACCGTACGAGTGAATACCAATAGCAGTAGTTCACGACAAACGATCGTTCAAGATTATCAGTGATTGAGCTCCACCAGAACATCCGACATCTATCCTACGGGAGCTACCCGGTGTTCATGAAGTTTGACAAGCAACTGTCTCCACACTACACACCGGAGTGAATCAAAAACCAATAAGGAAAACAACCATTTAGCTAGGTCCCCAGCTATACTGTATCTTGTGTTGAACATCTTTGATCAAGAGGCTGGTTCCCTGAATCGATCCCAATTGGATTTCCAGGTTAACATAATTGTCACGTGATGCACCTGGGATTGTCAGATGTAACAACAGTGGCACGGGATCACCTGAAACACGTGGTCCAATAAACAGTTTGTCGGTAGTCGGAACTAGCAAAAAGGAATGTAATTCAGAGGTCGATGTCAATTCGAATCTGTTCGCACGGGACAGCGAAACTGAAACACTAGAGCAGCACAAGACGAGATCAACTCATGTAGTCTTGCGGCTGATGCATGAGTGTGGTTTTTATGCGGTTTTAACGCTACTCGCTTCTCGAATCGTTTGGATCCTATATCAAAAATGTGAATTTGGAGGCTAGGATTCCGCCAAACACACCCAAGTAGGTTCGCACTTATACAACCTGTATTGCTCAGATGATAGGACAGAGAGTGGATGAGATGGTGTCGGTGTTAGCTTTGAGAGTAACCTAATACCAACCATGGGGTCGAATTTAGTTTGTAAAACTCTAAGGCATCCGCTTATACTCGGTCCTCGGTAGGAAACATGTGCTGATTCTTTTCTTCTGTTCTTATTGTGTACAACGTCATTCTCCGTTTTGTTGTTCCCGTTTTGTGCCTATATCGCCTTTCCTGTTTTGAACTTAACACAAACCGCTCTTTGACTTTGTATTCGTATGTCTTGTTTAAACCAACACGTGGGCACCTTGCCTTGATTCAGTGTGAACATTAGGATACCGTTAGGAATTAGCAGTTCCTAAACCGGTGTATAGAAGCCGGCGTAGTCCCACGATTTGAGGTTTGTAGTTTTATTATTCTATTATTGTATTCATGGTACCGCTTTTTTTGACAAACCTCCATTTGAACGATTTGGCTTTTGAGGTTTTGCGCGTAACGCAACGTGGTCCAACAGATTGCTGGAAACAATCTATACAAAGCCAAGCTCCGTTCAACTCAGTTCAGCACAGCTCTTCTCAGCTCAGCTCAGCTCAGCTCAGCTCAACTCAGAAGTACATCGCTCATATGTGTTCAGCACTTCCCAAATAATCTCACTTAATAAGGACAAACACAATAATTGTCCACACTAACATTGGTTGGCCAATGAGCTCGTACAGATTGGGAGTGCTAGTCTGCACGCTGTTGATCACGTGCTTCTATCGACTGCACTCTGGCTCCCACATCAGTGCGGAAAGAACAAGTGCCGTGATACACACAGGATGCTCAGGCCTTGACAGGCAGTAGGTTCAAGTCTTAACCACTAAGCCATCTCGAGCTCAATCTGTATGCAGGAAATGGGAGTTTGAGGCATCACATTTGATCTACAGTGGCCCTACGTGTACCATGCGGCCTAGACGTAAATTCCTTCAGCCTACGATTGGTTGTTAGACTATTGCTCGTTAGTTTACGTGAAAACACGATAGACTAATGATATGTTGTCATTTAGAACCGCTACCATCGATTTGGATAATGCTACTGAGGATACACTACGAACTGATCGACGATGCAACAAACAGTGACAGTTCAGGGTTGGAAGCTCGTTCACAAAAAGGATGTACTTACCGCACAGTACCCACTTCCCATTTTATCGGATGTTTGTCCTGCCGTAGATTCTAAAAGCCGTGGTAAACAGGCAAACAAGTCATCCATATCGCCTGCAGAAAAACGTGATGTAAATTGTTTCGGATCGCTTTTGACACAATCCACGATGGAGCAGAACAATCGGAGGCCAGCAGTTTGCGTATGTAGGGAGCGTGAGCTCGTGATAGCCAGAAATACGTAGTGGGTGAGCTGAATGCGCAAAAAATAAGACCAGGTTAAGTTTACACAAAACAAGTGACAGAATAAGTCACAATATCAGCAGCCATCGAACTTTAACTTTTAACCGCGGAGAAGAAATTACCACAGAGCTGTCCTGATTAGACCGCGACTGTTTAACACATGAAGGTACAATGGATTGGAACAATAGATAGGACTTCGATTATCAGTGATAAATTTGCATCGGATGCGGAAAGGGAAGCAATAGCAATGGGTAGTAGGAAATCAGAGGACTAAATCCCCTACAAAAGAATCAATGGTACCAATATTTCTCGGAACGCTTTTTTACAGAGCTATGAGCCAACTGCTGACCATTTGAATAGCAACTGTGTGACTGAAAAATTACACAAATCAAGAGACTTAAAAAAGTGGGATCAGCCTAATTGGTTAAACAACATATGTCACTGCTTAAGGGGAACACCATTTCGTTGAAATGCCTCGTTTTGGAGGGTCCTTCTTGAAAGGATTAGTGTGCATTGTATCACTAGCTGACTACGGTGAGGTGAACGCAAAAGAAGTTGTATTCACGGAAAAGTGACTGATATTCATGCAAGCGTGACTTTGCCTTCCTCTCTCTCTCTCTCTCTTTGACACACACATACCTCTTTCAAATGTAGTTCCAATAGGTCCGTAGGCAAAGGCAAACACAGGCGGAGGAATGCAGTGAGATAGGCATCTGGAATGGAGGGAGGCAACAATGAAAATGTGTAAGAAACCTGAATAAACGGGCAAGTACCTATTAACTGTGCTTCTAAATATTTCTGGAACCACACCAAACGACTCATGCTAACCAATGCCAAATTCGACTTCCGGATGCAGCACAAGTGAACTCGAGATTTGTGACCGGAACGAAAACAGAAGGGGAAATTCTTGACCTCATCAACATAAAACCGGTAGAGGAATAGACGTCAACCGCAGGGTGTGCATTCACTCACGTGTGAAACTAGTAGCAGGGACATTATGGCTTACACCTGCCAATACAACATAGGCAGGCAAAAGAAAAAACAGGAAAACACGAGCAGAAGCATGTTTCACTTCCTTTACATTTTACCACTTGTATCTCCAAGCCGCATTAAGACGACCTAAGCCCACAGAAGATCTAATAAGTTGAAATGATGTCAAAATACCGCACAATGCCACAAAGCACCACATTTCAAACACTACGGAAATTTCTCAGACCCTTCGCTTAACTGAAGAGTTTTCCGTGTAAGTCATCGGTAGTCTGGCTGTTGATGGAATCAGAACGGAACTGTAGATTGTTGGAAATATGGTCGACCATTTTCTGGCATCTAGCACACGAATTTGGTGAGTCATCGAGATGGGTGCGGACTGCAGTCCATCTGTGGCTTGTGAATTCGCATGCCCATTGCCTGAACTTTAAAGCTCAGTACCCACTTGCGGCGCGGGGCACCAATATAATGAAAAACGCGCATGGTACCGAATATGCTAACACTGAAAAGTTAGAGTACGTTATTTTCGTAAAAGAAGCTACTCACCAGGTTGTTGAAAACTCTTCGATAGCCCACGACCGGTTTCGCGCTTCTTACGGCTCATCAGGGACGCGCACACTCCAGTTTCCGTCAAACTTATGTTCTAATTGAGTGTCAAATCACGCGCGCACACACACACGGGTTAAGCTAATCGTGGATTTCATCCTTTTAGTGCTGCATAGCTTTTCGAGCATGTCAGCCGGAAGTAGGAGTCATCATCAACATCGACAATATAACACCAGTGTTCAATACTGATACTTCGCTGCTGTACAACCATGATTTACTTGAGTCTTATTATGAAGAAAAGAATAAAGGAGGATGGGGAAAGGACTTAGTGCTAGTCTATCAAAATCATTTCGAGGTGCCTACACTTCCAGACACTCAATCAGGCAATCTGGATAGAAACTGACAACAAGAACGCTATTAGCATCGGTTAGCAGGCATATCTTGCGGAGTCTCAACCAGACGCAGTGTGAATCACGTGATTCTCATCCTGAAAGGCGAGCAGCAACGACAGTACCCGGATTTTTCGTAATCTCTTCCATACCCCTCTGTCAAGTCGAGGGTTGGCAACCTTTCTGAATTGGGCACGGAAAACAGCAATCTCTTCGGAAAATGATGGTTCGGCATACGCAATACATGGCATAGCTAACGTAGCTTCTGGCGGTCACACATTCTTCAATAGAAGACCTCGTTGAACAACCGAAAACTCACTTTCTAATCGCCTCGTTACGGACTCGCCGACACCAACCCACACCAGCTATGGTTTTGAGACAAAGGTTATCGAACACCTGAGGACTTCTCAGTTCCGCTGATCGAACAGGCCAAGTCTCAGCCGTATAACAAAACAACCCATACAGTAGGGGCATACACACGTCCCTTGAGATTAGGGGATATACCGCCTTAGCACCATAGATGTCTCCAATTAGCAAACGCAAACTGAGCCTTGAAGATTCTTGATCTGTCACACTACAATCAGAACTAACAGAACCTCCAAGGTACGTAAAACGCTCCATAACTTCGAGTACCTCTCCCTGAAGACTGTAAGTGGCGCGTTCAGTCACCGGATGTCCAAGAGCAATATCTCATACTTTGTGAGTGCAAAGGGCATGTCAAAAGACGGGATAACTCTGGTCAGTTCATCCAAAAATAACTGCGCCTTCTCCTCCTCTTCGAAGACGAGAACGACGTCGTCTGCGCATTCCAGATCTACAAGGATGTCATCGGAGGCTACTTGAACACCAGGGTTTTGAAGATCTTCCAGCGTTTGTCTCATTATTTCGTCGACCAGGAAATTAATAATTAATGGAGAGAGTGGCCACCCTTGACGAAAGCCTTTTAGAGAGCTCGCCGTATGCCCTCACACACTTGAAAGTCGGAGGATACAAAGAAATTATTTTCACAAACTTCTGGAGCATTCATTGGGTGAAGGCAAGTGTGTTGAGGAGAACAGACCGGTCAACCGAGTCGAATTCGTCATGAAAAATCAGGAATACTGAAATTGTGGGTCGTCTGTACTTGTGGCTTTGTTCTAGAACCTGAAGCAGTGTGAAGATTTGGTCAACACAACCTCTACCAATCTGGAATCCCGCTTGCTGTTCTCGAATAAGTGTTTCACGAGCCGCTATAAGGATACGAAGGAGAAGTGACGCGAAAAGTCTCGTTACAACCAGGTTCAAATGATTACTGAACTCACTAGGAGCACTTCTTTTGATAAGGGGTGCTATCACCGATTCTTTCCAGTCGCCTGGAAGTCTTCTCTTCCCAAACGCCGACTGAAAAATTCACCTCCATCTATGAACAATGCGGATAGGAGGCAACCCGGACAAGAAGCTCCGCAACGCTTGAGGGAACATATGCAGTCATAAACCTTCGACGCCATAGGGGGTTCCAGGTTTACCGTCCACCTTCACCTGTAAGATCCAGTGGTAGTTGGTGGGAGACTTGTTGTTCGGCAACCGGTCGAACCGTTCATCTTTATTCACGATGGTCACTCCATTCTGATCCTTGATATTTTCTCGCCGATCAACTGAAATAGTCTTCGGGCATAACCAGCTTTCTGATCATCTTCCATTTCCGTAGCTTTCAGACGCCACCAGGCTTAACAATCGGCACGCACGCTCACTTTCATTTGAAGTCTGATAATTTATCGGACCAAGTCACGCTCGAAACCAGCGGGGATAGTTCTCAAAGATTTAAGATGTGCCAAGTTCACCCTGATATCCAGTGCTTAAGGGGCCTGGTAACACCATGCCACACCACAAGATCACGAGATCGTGATCTCGTCCCTACCTGAATTCACATCTGAGGGTGGAGCAGTTGAAAGAGACTCCAGAAGACGATTCTGGTAAATTCATCTAACAATCGGATCTGCCAGTCTCAGTTGCTAAGCGATTTGTCTGCACCTCATGCGGTCCGAGGAACAGAAGGGAGAAGCGGCTCTGGACAAGCACTTGGTCAGAATCCACAAATGTGTTCGAAAACGACCGGTAGTCAGGTGTTGTTCCGCGCTGTCGCTAACTGATGGCAAGGTAATAAATTTGAGATCATAGCCGGCACGCCGTTTGAGGACACCATGTGGCCGGACGAATTTGGCTATTTCGGAAGTTACTACTGACTAAAAACCGCCTGTGGTCAGCACATCGCTAAAGCAATTGTCCACCATTGCCCGTCCGAGTCCAATCCATGTCAACCACCTAATTGAGTCTAGGATACGCTAGGCCTGCTCACTTGTGTATTCAGATCTCCGATAACCACAGCGATATCTGAGCTTTTGGCTCGCCGCAACGGGGCATTCAGGGAATTATAAAACTCGTCTTTTATGGTGTCAGAGCTCCAGTTGTTTGGGTGTAAGCAGACACGACAAACAGAGAGCGATCAATTTCCTGCTTGTGAGACTGCCTCACTGACGTTGCCAGATGAACGGCACAGAGGGGGGTATCACCGGGTATCCAGACAAGCAAGGATCCTTCCACCCGGTGAGTTAGGATGATACCGACCCCTGCACACCCTGCCGTAGCAGTCTCTGGGTGGTCAGATGACCGCAGCCGGAAGCGAGTGGAGAGTGATGGGGTGGTTAGCTCAACCACTGTGCTTACAACTTGAATTCTTGTTTCTGATACAATATACACATCAATGTCAAGCGAGCCTAGTGTGAGAGCAAGAGCAACTTGTCTTGCTTGTTTCAGATGCGGACGTTGAAGGCAGCCATATAGACCGGTTGCCGAGGTTCGAGGATTGATTTTGAGACGCCTGAGGATGTCAGCGCTGCATGACGCCCAGGTGTTGCTTGCAAAACCGATGCAGAATGAACGGAGCCATCAATCCTAACCCCTGGCCTACAGTGAGAGAGTTATCAATGGGGTGTGGGGAGGGAGAAGAAAAATTATGTGAAAGAGAAAGAAGGGAGGCGTCAGCAGTAGCCTGTTTTTCGCTTACCCGTCCTGCTGTATGCAGTGAGTAAGGCAACCCGGCTGATGGCACCACGCGACGGTCGATGTGGCCTGAGATTATTTGTAAATGTGAAATTCATGGTTGTATGTGGGCTAGGATGCTGCCAGGGCGCCTACACCTAGACAGAAAGACAATTAATGCCCTAAACCAAAGCTTTTGGTTGACTAGAATGTCCACCACAACACACGCAGACGGTGTAAACTCCGATCACTAAAACATATGTAAGTGAACTGTGGTGCTAGAAAACACACGAGGAAACGGCAGACAACTCGCGACTCTGGATCGATTGAAATTTCCAATTCAATACAGCAGAATTTGTCGAAAGAAATCATACATTGAGATCTGGTCGGGTTTAAAACTGAGTCTGAACAACACAGCTAAGTTCACAAGATCTTTCCACACGTTGTGGCCATTAGCAAATGGTGACTTAAGTGTCGTCGACCATATAACATCCCAGTTAATGATCCCGCTTTGATTACAATAGGAAAAATTATAAAAAACAACTACTCGCATTCCGCACAATAAATATTCTGATCTTCTGAAGGATGCGTAAAGTGTTTGGCTAACAATGCTTTTCTAATTCAAGTGTATTCAGTCGAGTCCTATTTTCTGTACTTTTAAGGCAACAAACTTATGTTGGTGCCTATCATCAAATACAACCCTTCGAGATGTTGACGATTTATTAAACATTATTCTAGTGTGGTGCGTGCTTTTAGAAATAAAAGACTTTTACAGACACCAACTGTCTAACCGTTTTGAATAGGAGTTGATAACAAAACTGTACATCACATGCAGGACGGGTAGAGGGAAAAAAGTTTGAGCTCCATTCAGATTAACAAACCTTTTAACTGCTCAACAGAATGCTGTTGTTCTGTGCTTGAACTGATACCCAACGCGTCGGAGAGGGCATTGATTTGCTTAGCCAGCGGAAGAGTCACTAAATAGAACGTCTTCTGTACGAACAAACCCGTTCCTTCCCAATGGCAAACATCCGAAGTGGCACTTCCTGGTGGGCCAGGGGAGCAAATTGTGGGTAGCACTTCCAGAAGTTCACAAAGTCGTGTTTCCAACATTTTTCGGTGGACTTTTTCAGGGGATCGGAGAAAGACAGATGATAGCTTGTCGAACACTACTCGACGACTTGGTCCAGGATGAGCCAACAGACTCTGAAGACAAGCGACAAGCCAATGACAAGCGAATCGTTCCAAACCATTCAGTGAAGGAGAGTCGTTCCACAGCCGGTCGAAGGTTGTCACTACATGTGAGCTGATGTCTGTACGGATAAGAAACAAGACAAGGTCATGCGCACTAACGACGTAGCAACTCAGTACAGAAAAAGACTAGAGAACTGGTGGACGAAGGAAAAGAAGATGGGAACCATTCGAACCAATCGACTCGAATGAAATGACAAAGTGTGGACCGTTCTCAGAACGAGATAGGGTTCCATTTAACTTCAGAAGAATCGCTTCACCGATAAAATCCACTTGGTAGGTAGAACTCTGACCTTGACTAATAGGGACCGAAAGGTCGGAACACGTGGGAGGTACAGGTCATGAGAGAGAATGTTAGTGAAGGGTAGTAGCCATCCAAATATGCCTCGAAACTAAACAGACTGAGGAATTCCCGATAAGGATTATGCGATGATTGAACTGACAATTGGGCCAGTCCCTTCTACCTCACACCATCGGGAACACCTCGTAGAAAGAAGGGACTTTTTGAGACAGTTCACCATTAAACTCTAGCATAACACCTGAGCACATAAGCCTTCAGACCATTCAACCACGCGCTGATGATGTCTCCTCAATTGGTGACCAAAAATCTAAAAGCCATGTGCCAACCTTGATTAAAAAACTAAAAAAACAAGCAACACATTCAAGCTAGCCGTATTTCGTGACATTCTCAAAGTTCTGGAAATCAATCAGTCAGAAGTTTAAGAGAGGTGTGTGAGTGAATGCCTGTTGTGTATTAGCAAGGAAGCTCAGACAACGATGCTTACATGCATCAAACGTATTCAAGAAGTTATTAGTGAGGATGTATCCCCGCTTGTCCAGTCACCTTTTCATCTACACAATGAATGAATAGAACACTCCCAACTAACCGCAATCGTAACTTCACATAGATCAGCACAGAAAGGGCGTGTGGATATCTAACAGGCTAGTAGACAGCTCTGTTGGGTTAAGGAATAACTAATGAACTCAGAGTTTTGTGGTCTAGCCAATAATTAGGGATAACTGAGTAAATCGGCAACAATCATCAACGAAAAAGAAGCCTAGTTTACCTGAATCTAAAGGCTCGGTACACTTATTCAGCACCGAAGCATAGGCCTGCGCGACCGTTACAGTGACATATTCAAAGATTGAATTGTCCAATTGAACTGGTGGTGTGGTATCAGTCGCCAGCTGGAGTAGCTTGCGTATGATATTTGAGGAACTCATGGTTTCGATTACCTGAAAATGAGAAATTGGTGAGCAGCACAAATGACCAAATCAGTAGTTACTAGATTAAGTGAATCTCCTAAAAGATATCATGCAAACAGGCACACTGGCCTGGAGTTCTGCAAAGAAATAGAATGGGCATGACGGAATCCCAGTTAATGTTGCCTATGGTGTAGACTAACCGACTGGAGAAACTGGAGTTCAGTGGATGGTTGCCTCACGAACCCACAGCGAGCTTACTTATGAGTACAACAGATACCCTACTCGAGCTCAAAGGTTCTTTCGCGCACCTTTCGTTTGTATTACAAAGTTTAAAGCTGGGCTCTATCGGACACATTCGAAACAGCTGCAGATTGTTGTCATACGCATTGTCTGCAAGAGTTGAGAGCTTCAGATTCAATTCCGCCCACAAATTCAATCATTTCACAGATGAGTAATCTTAAAACGGACCAAGGTATCCCCGGACGTGACTACTATTTCAAAGCCTTGCACGCTTTGTAGCGAAAACTTAGGGTTTGTGGGTATATTCGGTAGGCTTTGACAGAGCCAGGCGGAAGGCTCTTACCGACAGTAGAATAACTGTCTCAGATACCTGACAGTAATGCACGTGGGTGACTGAGCCGTACACCTGTGCCCCATCGAAATAAGCCTGAATAGTGCGCATAACCACAAATTAAGGTCCAACTGAATAATCGACCGAATCCCTTGTTCATGGTACTCTTCAACCGAATGTGTTGCACTAAAACCACTCTATCCCAATCGAGAGACTCAACTGAGTTTCCCATCACCACTAAATCAATTTACAGATGAGTGCAGTTCGCCAATTGCGCACAACTGGTGTTCCAGTAGAACATAAGATTGATGGAAACGCGGGGACTACGCCTAAGTGATGAACCTTTAGATGGCCCAAGTGGATAGAGCGCGAATTTACTGACCGGAATGTCCGTGGTTCGAACCCGACCTCTGCCTCTCGACTTCCCCTGTCTAGGCTTGGGCAACCTGGCAGTATCCCAGCCCTCGTGCTTCCTTCGGGTGGCATGGCAGTTAGGCATCGAAAGAGTGCTACAGCTGAACGATATTATATATATATATATACATGAACCCCAAAGAAGGACGAAACCGGTCGTGAGCTTTCGAAGAGTTTTCAGCAACCAAATAATTAATGTGTTATGTCAAGAAAACTGCAGTGTTCATTTGAGCCCGTCATCTGGTTTGAACCTATCGCTTCGAAGTCTCCTCACCTAAAAGACAGGAGAGAAAATAGCTGTGGGAAAAATATGTATTCAAGCGGTACAAAACGATTAGGGACTACAGAGGTAGTGAGTTGTCCCATGTTGTTTCCCCATATTTTCTATATTCAGTGCTTCAATCAGCATTAGAACCAGCTGACACCGTGAGACACTAATTGTCAGGTCAAAATCCCATTGACTTCGCGAGATAGTCTAGCGGTGGGTTAGTGCTCGTGACGGATTATTGGCACGGTACTGCCCATTGATGATTCTGGATCATTGCCGATAGTGAGGTGCTACCTCCTCGGCAGTAGACTAGCTATTCCGGGAACCGAACACTGTCTACAGTTCAACCGGGATTGGGTTGCCTTTCTTTCGAGAAGCATATCACAGCAAAGTATTCCACGCCAAGAAAAATGTTATCTTTGCCCTTTCTGTTGGGGAGAAAATTACCACAGTCGTTCACCGTAATTCCTCAATTATTTCTAGATAGTTTTTCGCAAAAGCCATTCATCTTTCAACCTACTAATAAGCGAACAGACGTAGAGTTTAAAAATAGAGTAATCAATGGGACAAAATTGCAGTTTGGTAATGACCTATTCATTACCATCAGGGGATTGAAACAGCTGAACATGGGAGACACAACGAAATGATAATTACACCCTAAAATACGAACTAGGCCCAGCTGGTACAATGGGACGGTGCTTATAGGTAATCGGTGCTAGTCTAAAAATTCATGTGAAACGCGTTCGATCGATTGTGTGGAGTACGGAGCTGACGTTTATCGATCGGTTGACCATATTTAGGCGGGGAGAATCGAGAGGCCGGGGTTGGGATAGAGCCAAGTGCCTCAAGGTCAGAAGCTCGCGGCTAATATCTGGTCTGTCTATAGAACACGTGTAGACCAAATACTGGCAGTTCATGGAATGCGATAGATTTTTGCGATCTTCTCGGTTTATCCGAACCGTATGGAATATCATTCTTGAGAACGCATTGCGAGATGGCGCTAAGCTTAGAATTAAGCTTCTGCAGGCACATATCGTTGTTGGAAGATACGTAGCCTCCTTTTTAATGAGACTAAGTATGGTTTTCGAAACCAGTTCGACACAACAGGAACAGATGGTATTACATTGGGTGTATACGAACACCCATTTCTATCCAAAGCCCCAATTCATACGGCATTGGGCTAATTTTCTTACTACTAGCCATGTCACTTTTGGTGCCATGACATCGGACCAGAAGAAGCACCACAGCGCTGCCTCGCCGTTGGTCCTATTTATCCTCAGAAGACCACCTGCCGGTTACAAGCGCTGCTTCGAGTCAACTACGCAGAGGTTCGCAACTTATAACCACCTTCGTAGCGACGATTCTTGGGGAATTCACGTCTTGAGTGTGTCTTGAACTTTAATCAATTGGAATATTGTTAGATCGCCTGGTCAGGACTAGGTGAATTACCGGTACAATCAGTGATTTCAATCAACAGAGGAATCCTTACGCATCCAGTATCAATGCTGCGTTAAATCCCGTCAAACCGTGAAAATGAACGGCGTAGGAAAAAGACAGCGGAACTGAACAGCTTGAAGGATGATTAGTTCTGACCAGGAATGAGTGTAAAAATAGTTTGCTAACAGACCGTCTCGTTATGCGCGCTGCAGGTGGGAACGACCACGTGGTTTCAGTGCGTTAGGGCTGGAAGTGCACAGTTGTTCGTGGTATGTTGCAAGTTTTTCAGGTTGCGCTAGCCCTTGATGAACGTGCAAATACGACTTGGGGGGCAGAGCCGAAAGCTGACAAAGGATGACTAAGTCCAAGAGTCACGTGCCGGTGTTAAAATCAGACAGAACCGTGGCTCACCAGCTGTTGATAGGGCAACCATTAGTTGTGAAATTAAAATGAACGAGACAAGACTAATCAGTAGACTTACCGATCCCCTCAAAGCAATGATGACGGAACAGAACAAAACGCAAGTCAGGGGTTCGTAGGCCAACACCTGAAAGTAAGGACAGAAAATAGGATAGAACACAATGGGAGGAGTGAGTAAAGTAACAAATACAACAACATAAATTGCGGGGTGTTCACAGTATAAATTATTTTCACTCGTCGAAGACGTAAAATATGTTACATTTTTAGGTAAAAGGCACAGTAACAAACATTGAGCACCCAATGTCACCTGAGGTCTAGTGACAAAAGGTGCGGTGGGGTCAGTTTCAGGCTACGCAGATGGCCCGAATTATTGCCTTTTGGGCGCATAGTGCAGGCTTTTATGTCCTAATTGAGCAAACACCTGTGGGCGTTGGTTGCCCAACGGTCTTGTAAGCTTCAGAACGATCAACTATAAGACCTTATGAGTAGTGCATTACTTATATACATGTATCGCGATATCTCGAATATCGTAGCAACTGGAACATGAGGCGGCCTGGTGCAGCACATTCAGTAGCCTGGATACATCAAAAACGGGAGATTCAGCTGGGTTCCAGGTGAGTCTCTCGAAAAACCAAATTGATTTGCAAATTAGTGTGTTTCTCGAAATCAGTCCAATTTGGGTTCAAGTAGAACAAGTTCCTTCAACATAAGGTTGACGGAACCTCGGGGACTACGTCTACCTGATGAGCCCCAAGAAGGCCGAAACCGGCCGCGGGCTGTCGAAGAATTTTCAGCAACCTTATGAGTAGTGCATTACGTATAACCATATGACCTATTTCATAAATGCTCCCAAGCCCCATTCGCAGTGGTGGGTGAGAAACCATTTAAATCGAGATCATAGCCGTTCCATGTGGCTTTACACTAGACCATTCGGACATCAAATCGTGAAAACGCCTAAGAAGGCGAAACTTCCATTTGGATCAAACAATGGCAGGATAGTGAAAAATTATTTATGATATCAACACGTGAACGAAAAGGGAGTAAAGGCAAACAAAAAATCAGGGGCGAGATGGCTCAAGTGGTTAGAGCGCGAATTTACTGACCGAAAGGTCCGTGGTTCGAACCCCACCTCTGCCTCTCGACTTCCCCTGTCTAGGCTTGGGCAACCTGACAGTATCCCAGCCCTCGTGCTTCCCTCGGGTGGCATGACAGCTAGGCACCGAAAGGGTGTTACAGCTGAACAGTTTTAGTTTTTTAAACAAAAAATCCCACCCACATAATTGAACAACTAGCAGAAACAGAAGCATTCTTGTGCGTTCTTCTAATCACCAATGCCCAGGAGGACAGGTCCATACGCTCTCATATTGGGCAAAACACGCCCTATGACCAGACTAGCATTGCATCCGAGACAGAAGTCCTACTGTGACTACCGTTTCAAAACCACTCATATTACTAACACCATAAGACATAAACCCAACTCTGACCTAAACCTAACTTTCCAAGCAGTCTAGTTACGCGCAGTCTCTGCAAACAGAGACCATATGTTTCAGACCAACTCTCAGTGTATGCCTGACCACTCTAGACCACGTGTCAATCAGTTCATTTGCCGTTGCAGTGGAAAAAATACATAGATAGGAGGGATTGGTGTCTTCTCAGAGGATATCTAGACATTGACGAAAAAGGTTATCATGAGCCAAGTAGCTGTAGCAGCTGTAGACAGCAGCTCAGTATCAAGGACACGCAAGTTCAGTTAACCAATTACGTGCCATGAAGCATTTGTGAAACAAGTCATCTAGTTGAGCTTTCACAAGAATTCAAGACTACTGGACAACCACACCTTCAGCTGCTAGGTTTTTTGAGGCACTATTAATTAGGACACAACAGCCAGCACTATGCACTCAAACGGTAATGATTCAGGCCATCTGCTCAGCTCTAAACAGACCCCACCACACACTTTATCATTAGACCTTATTCGACGCTCAATGCTTATTGCCGCGCCTTTTATCTAAAAGTTAGACTGTTTTAGACCTACGATTGGCGAAACTAATTTACACCGCTAGCACCTCGCAATCTGTGCTACCTTGTTGATTTGATCTGCAAGATATAGGGAAATCCAGTGTTTCAAGCGCAACAAGAATCAATTTCATCAGAGAAACTTACTGACTGGGGTTGTGTGTTGAAGAATTCGAACAACTTTATTTGTTGGCTAGCGGAATGGAAAGGAGATGCGTTAGGGTATTAAACAAGGATAGGCTAGATCTGGAGAAAAGAACAAAAATATGTCCACTGCGACAACACAATAAGTTTGTAGTACACTGTGGTATTGCCGTGTTGGGACCGGACACAAGCAAATGTCAAGTGTCTCATTGGCCGCACAACCCAATGTTGCTTTCTTCGTGTAGAAAGATATAGAGGAAAACACAATCCTGCCTTATAACCTGGCCAAATTGGTGACCTGTTCATTTGGCCTGATGAAGCTTTTGTGTCAAAACGTCGAAACGTCGCCCAAATAAAAACTAACCATTGTTTACCAAGCCATTCTGAATCGATGACTTCTCAATCGGTTCCAAGGTTTTCCCAATTGATTGAAAACACAATCCAGTTACGCGATATCAAATTTACCAACAAATAAAAATATCAGGCGTATCGAAAACGATACGTCCATCCGTAGAACAGCATTGGTTGACACAAGGACAATACTTCTGGTGCTCTCAGTAGACTGTGGTGAGGCTAGAGACAGCATTCTAGGTAATTGCGAACAGAGTGAGAAAATCCATCTCCAGTCCCAAGGGGGAAGCAGAAATATAGAAAGGAAAATCTAACAATAGCCATGATTTTTTGGAAAATCTGGAATAAACACAGGTATATGTCCGTGAAATCTATTCACAGTCGCGAGTTTTCGAGGGATGGAATGGAATTAAAGCTCCAGAGCGACGGCATATGCAACCAGTACGGATGACCTCGAGGGTTATCCAGTGACGAATTGTTTTACTTAGAGTCAACTGGCAGTCTTACCAGACCAGCTCCGCGGGGTGTTTTTGAAGCTCTTTTAACCCACCGTTAGAGACGGAAATTCTAACTTGGACGAACGAAAAGAGGTCCCATGGACAAAATTACACAGACCGCTGGGTGAAAGGTTGAATTCGGAAATTTGTTGTCCTGGCCTGCGTGGTGTGTTTTGACAAGTTCAGAACAAGAATCGAGCTATGTAGCAAATATGGTCACATATCCAACTCAGACATGCACCAGTTGCAACGAGTGATGGTTCGGTGCTGCAAGAACAACCTCCTTCGGTGCATTTAGTTTGAATGTACAGTAGAAATAAGTAGAAATAAGTGATGGGCCTCGGGACATGGTGGGGCCAGTAGGAAAGACAACTGGCATTCGACCAATAATATCAGATAACAATCGCCTGAATGAAAAAACGACGGACGAAGCTAGAGTGGCTCAATGTTGAGCTACACGGAAATATGTTTTCCTTGGTACGGTGATAACAAGCGAAATGTTAATCACAGAACCGTAACTGATTTCACCCCGCCGTGCAACCTTGTCTGACGATCGACGTCCATCCTTTGTTAGCATTGTTATCACAAATTTAGCGCTTTACGTTTGCAGCTGAAAGTGTTCGTATCTGACAGTCTGCATCTTCCGGCTGTTTTGACCAAATGGATAAACAAGACTTAAGGCACCAATTGAACAGTGTCTATCAAAGTTTGGGTCAGTGTCAACACTGATGTTGCTGTCTTTGATGATGATGATGAAAGTTTGGGTTTCCGTCGGACGGGCAACTCCCGCCTCCCTGGATGGGGACCCCGGGACTAAAATCACCAGTGGATAATGACACTGACAGAAATGGCCCAATCGCGCAGTCAGTGGCGCTCGTACATCAAAGCTATCGCCTTCAATGCATAACTACTCAATTTCCGAAAAAAACTGAACATACCTTCGCCTCCAAGGCTTTGTTGTACGTCCCACATTCCCGTTTTCCGGTGATCTAAAGTGTAGCAGCTGGAACCAATGTGCCTATGGTACACGGTTTATAGCTGATAAATTGATTGGATTGATTGATTCCGTTTTTTCACAATGAGTTTGTTCAGACTGAGCAACAGTCAGATAAAATTCTAATCCATCCGATCTATTTGATGTTTGTTTCACATGAGCACGGTATATGTAACCTTGGGAAAAGTTACTCCACATAAAAAAACTCCTAAAAGCAATAAACCACAGACAGTAACGATCATTTCATAACTAACGAACAATACAAAGGACAGAAGACTGAAAATTCACCTATCTTCTGATAGACCCGTAATTATGCGGAAAGTAGTCCCCAAGTTTTCCGCCATACACTGAGACGGCGTTGGTTGTTCCCTCATCAGCCGACAGATAACGTCCAAACGATTGAGTAAGAGGTCACATAGATGGCGCATCATTGTAGAGGAACACGATTCGACAGGTGATTTGGCAGCCGTTTGTGCAAAAAAGTGTAACACACTTATCAAGCTGGAAACTGCTAAAGCCGGGAAAGAAAGATAACGAGCAACATGTTACTCAACGAAATCGGCAAATATAAAGTTTTAGGTAGAAATAACAACTGAGATTTCGTCATGTAAGTGAAGTCAATGTGTGCTAAAAAACCGAGAAGCACTGTACAACTGTTTCATCCTTATTGGGAGTCATCAGCAGTGCGCACCTCACGAAACTCCCTAATGAGTGTATTTTTATGAGAGCAAGAAGCATCATAAAAGGGTTGAATAAACTCAACTATTTCGCGTGGACCATTAGCTGTTTACACAAATTCACAATGAACGTTGGAGCAGAATAAGGGAAATGTAATCCGATTGTCTGGCACACGGGCCAGCGAGGTCATTACATCGAGCAAAGGTCATCAGAATCCAGATCAGGTTGGATAAAAGTACTGGGACTGCAGACACGATTCAATGCAGGTCTTAGGCACAAATCCCAAATTGGGATCGCAGTGCCGAATGGCCGCCGCTTAGGCGAAACGTAAGAGACGACTGTCATTCTAGCAGTTTATGACTGAATTTCTGCCATGATTCGTCGGACTCGTTGCAAACAACCAAGTTTCCAGTGATTGGGTTGGACGGAAACTATTAAGTGCAAACTTCATTACGACGTGCTCCGAATTTCTTGTAGATAACAGTCTCTCAGTTATTCCGACGTACGTACACTGAGAAAAGTATATATGAGAGGAGGTAACCAAAGAGGCTGGTTATTGCTAGAATTCATGTTTTGTTGAGCACTACTAAATTCCAGTGTTGAATGAGCACGTGAGCACGTTTCACGTTTCAATCGCTGTTGCACTCGTTTATTACTCTGGTCTTTTGAAAGGTAACCTGACGAAAACTTTTTAGAGACAGTATCTCGTTTCTCTGTCTGTTCCACAGTCTTTCCGCGCCTTTTGATGAATCTACTAAGATAACCGTTAGTCTGTAGTATGTTGGTATGTTTTCAAGGTCTTTTTCTATCATCCAATTGGAACACATTTTTCTATCTGTGATAAACAGACCTTGTGCTTTTGAAATCAAGATATTTTCCTGTCCAGGTCAGCCAATGGAATTTCGATCTGATGGGTGACCCATCTTTGTCTATTACTATCGGGATACATAAAAATGGGAAGAGTCCTGCTTTTCCATATTCGACCATGAACTCAATATCCTGGTAACATTGATCGAAACATTCCAGCATCGGTGGCGCATGTAACGTGTCATCAACATAGCGAGCACATATATATGCGATTTCCATACGCATTGCCATAATCTTGTATTCCGCACAGGCCCCATAAAGCTATCAGCTACAACTGGTCCATTGCCGCGCCACGCGAAGCTTCGTGAAACAGACCTGCACCTTTTTATCTAGACGTAAAACACTACTCATAAGATTGCTGAAAAAAGGACCATCATAAACGAGAGATTAGGCTGGATTCAATTGAGTCTCCTGTCGAAACTGAATTCGTATGCAAATGAATATAGCTGATCAGATCTGCACACCTTCAGCGCACAACAAAAGCAATGATTAGGAATATTCAGTTCAGTGGAACATGTGCGTATTATATCACTTGTCTCCTCAAGAGGGGAAAATTCGCGGAAGAGAAACACATCACACAACACTGTCCCGAAATTCAAATCAACAAGCTCAAACCACGTATGTGGCTAGTTTTCTTCCGACGAGTTGGCTCACCATAGTGACTTCAGTGTTCTGTGTGTTTGTCATACTGTAGGCCGTTAACCTGACCTTGACCTGATTCTGAATGTAAGTAAACAGCTGGTGAGATTGACGAAATATCTTAGGGCCTATTTGGTTTCGATGGTCGAAGTTTTCTACTAATGCTGGTGTCTTCTGGTCGAATCACCTATAGTCTGAAAAGCTTTTTCCTCCAACCGAGATGTAACCACGATGTGCATTCTCTACTGTCGTAGCTCACGCTGCTCCGTTAATTCATGAGAAAATTGTCGCATCTTCACAGTCATCTCTAAAAACTTTGCTGTTTTCAATTGCCGCAGAATTTGTCTTTCCTATTCTCAGTAGTTGGTGGTATCCCATGAAAGTTTCATTTTTCACCTCACGGAAAACGGATATGGATCTTTCTTTCGTCTGTTCAAAAGAAGCCTGAAGTACACTTATCTGGGACGAGTTTTCTTTTCATTTCCACGCTAAAGTGTTGGCGTCTAAATGTGTTTATCTGACTGTTCACAATTTTTCTCGCGTAAACTTAATAATGCGTCTCACTCTTTCCATTTTGATGCCTGTACATCTTGCGGCGGCACTGTGGATGCGCTCAGACACTTGCATCGCATATTTGCCTGCACAAAAATCCAGTTATTTCGCCTCCAGCTTATTAATCAATTTCAGACAGCGTTTTCCACTCAACTTCCTTTTCCGGATTCGCGACCAGTTATTACTAGCCACCCTTGTGATGGTAGCATGTCACTGAGACGGGGCTCAGTGAAAGATATCCATCTATACATCTTATTTTCAAAGCGATCTTATGCAGCAGTGACTGGGATGACATTCAGGGTTTCGATCCCCAAAAATGTATATCTAATACAGTTGAGTTCATTTATTTCTTGGCTACGAACCAATTAAATGAAGTCAGGTGATGGCCGGAACACCACTCAGCTAAAACTTTTCATACACTTCAGCATATCTAAAAGAGTAGTTGTAGGCACCTTAAGTGAGAGACATGTATGCATTTTTATAAAACAATACTTGATGAGGTCTGATACATTCACAAGGCCAATGGCGGTCCTTCATCAAAGGTATCGCCTTCACTGCGTAGCTCTTGCCATACTGGAAAAACAGATCCATTTATCGTCAACGCACAGATCGAGCTGTCGCCCCCAAAGCATGGCTCTCTTTCTCTTCTCCTGCTTCTCTTCGATGAACTGAGCTGTAGCAGCTGGAACCAATGCAATTCGGTGAACCGTTTGTAGCACTGGCTTGCATCTATACACAAGAACATAAGCTCATAAAAACTATCGTTCCTTACCTCACTCGTCTAATGAGAGTCAGAGTCGTCCATCAGATCGGGGCTTCTAGGTAGCGCTCGCATGGTTCTGGTCCTACTACGTCCGTTCAGTATGGTTTGCAGGTCGCTTTTTCAGTTTTCGCATAACTGCTGTTTATAGGCACGTAGTTCTTTGTATCCCTGAAAAACGGCTCACTGAAAACTCGTCAGCAGCGGGAATAAAGAAAATTCATTATGTTGCCTTGTTGTCTATTGTTACCTCTTCTATAAGATTTTCCGCTGGTTGGACAATCCACGTCCTCGGAAGTCTTGCCCTAAAGTCAAATCGCCGACCTTCGAAATGCTAATCACCACTATTTGGACGCAACACATGCTCATAAAACTGCCGCACAGTCTTTGACAGCCCACGTCTAGTTTCACCCTTCTTGGGACTCATTGTGCAGCCACAGTCGCCGAGTTTCGGTTAGCTTCATGGTCTGCGTGAACCCAAATTGGAATCAGTTAGCGAAATGGACTCATTTGCACAATAAGTTGGACTCAACTAAATTCTTTCTGTCAAGATATTCACCTTCAACTGACTTCAACTTTTCTTGGTACACTACTTATACGGCTGCGGAAAACTCGCATCGCCGGTCTGCCCCTTTTTGAGGCTCATCAGATGGACGTAGATTACGAGCTTCCGTGGAACCGATGCGCAGATTTATACAACAAATTGGTGACATAAAGCAGCTGCACAAAAAACTTACACGCTAAGTCCCTGTGGTCTTTTCCGGTTGAAGTGGTTTCATCCAACAAGAACTGAAACAAACGAGCCATCACAAATGGGTTTGTGAGTGCAGCCCGCTGAAGGAGGATCAGTGCCAAACAGCTCCCTGAAGAAGTCTGATTTAAATTAGCTGCAAAGGTACGATAATAGAAGCACGGGGTGTGGATGGGTAAAAATGCAGGTCTTAACCGAAATGTATTTTTAGGAGTGCGCGGCATCTTCAAACAGTCGTTCCTCAGACTATTCCTTAGTCCGGAGTTTTACTCCGTTCAAGAGTCGATCAAAAAGGGGAGCAAAACTACTGAAAAATACAGGCATATGTGGGAATTAGGAAAAACTATCACCAACTACCGGATGTTTTGTCAGTATCCTTCGTCAGCTTGTAACCGCTTCAGCTCTTCACCATGAAAAGTAGTGCATGTTTCCCGATAAAATTCCTGTATTGAAACATTACATTCTAACGTTTCCAGGCTTCCTTCAAATCAGAACAGCTACTATGCGATGGCGCCGGCCGGCTTTCCTAGAAATGTCATCACAAGTGAAAGTATCGTGCAGCCGATAGCTTGACCAGAAGTGGGCTATGCGAACACGCTAATCATTTAGGTGTTTCGTGGCTTCGGATTCTGGGAAACCACTGAATCATGACAGCAAGCTGCCACTTGCAGCTGTCCTTTTTAGCACTTTATATTCTGAGAATTCTGAACAAACTATGCCAACCTGTAAATTATATGTAGGCAGATCTCTCAGCCAGGTTGCCAGCCTGTCATTGGTGAAATCTTCGAGGAACTTGCTTCTTTCTTTTAGGGTTTTGAACAAACTATTGTGGGGTGATCTCATCTGATTCCCGTTAGGAGCGTTGTTTTACATAAACTATTTTCTCCTGGGCACTTGAATCTTCACTGATTTGTGCACGATGCATCAAACCGGAAAACCGCTAACACTATTATCCAGAACTTTGGTTTTCGAAAATAGACAAACGATTCAGCGAAGTCGGTGGTAAAGTCCTCTCAATACTGAGTTGACGAATTCTGTGTTACACATATTTTGGCTCAGCCTGTGTTAACTGAGTGTCATTTTGCCGGACGAGGAAGGCGAACTAAAGTGAAAAACACAAATGAAGCTGTAAATCACCCGGGTTGCTTCGTTTCTGCTTGAGTGTTCCCTCATGGACGTGAAATGTTCCCAGTTCGACCATCACGGTTTGGCGCTATGACGGGGAATGCACGTTGTGGAAAGTTTGAACCACAGAAGTTATTTCCTTCTGCCTAAGACGTTTGATAGTAGATTTTGTTAACGAAGTGAATCACCAAACTCATAAAGGAGAGACTGTTACTTCAAAGTAACCATACACTGCTTTTGTGCACCCGCAATGCTTCTACCATACTGCTTCAACAAACTTTTCCCATGAAGAACAGGCTATCCGTACAAGGCGATGCGAATACTGGATGCTCAGGTTACAAGAGTGACTGTTGATTCGTCCGATCAGCGGCTAAACCGGATTCCGATCAGTATTCTCTTTGTTCGGTTTTCTAACGCGACGGCCCCCATTTTTGCATGACCTGTTATCTTTAATCCACAGTTAATACAATAACGCATTGGCACAGTTCACTTAGCAATTGAAACATGACATGTAGGAGATACAAATATTTCATACGAGTGCTACCCAGCTATACGTGAGCTGACCATAGTGCAGCGCTGGTTCCAATTACCAATGGCCACAGCGAGTCAAATTTACGCTCTCCAGTCTTCAGTCCCTTCTGTCTCAAACAGTGTGAACCATGTAGGTGGGCAAAATCTGTATGAAAGTCGCAGAGCATTTCACCAGTGATTGGGTGTCAGTTTTGTTCGTTCATCTGTTAACATACGGTTGCTCAGGTCGCGCGCTAATCCCTTCTGAAGAATACTGTTTTGCCCCACGAAGCTTGCGTACTCAGTGAATGGGTGGCACCATAAGCATGTTGATACTCCATACCGGTACAACTGTCAGTTGTCTCGACGTTTTTGCCATCATCCCATTTATATCTACCACAGTTGAGTGGATTAGGTAACTTTAATACACTGTGGATCTCCAGAGCGTATCGGAGACATCTATGGACGATCACAACTAGCCAGCGACCCAGCAGCGTCAAACTCGATTCACGGAACGGGGTCTTGGTTGCTCGAAAAAAAAGTGAAATCCATCTACGCATAGATGGATGCAAAGGGGTTCGGTAAATAATTCAACGATGTAGGCTGAAAACAGGTCCCATAACAGGAAACTTGATTCTCGAGTTACTAGAAGCCAGTATTCAAAAACGAACTCACTGGTCGTCCAGACTGCTGTGAAAAGCTGTAATGCGCCAACGAATATGCCAAACACACACACAAGCATCCCGTGCTAATGCGTACTACTGAAACAGACCAGTGGTGATGTGCACAAGAATAGAGGCTGTGAGCCTACGTATATTCGTATGAGTGAGAAATGATTTGCGAACTACCTATGCGAGATGTTTGAAGTATTCGGATGAAATAGGATAGGAAATAAATGTAGACTTTAACCAGCTGATCAGCGATCATTCTGAGGAAGATAACAGGAACACGAGATGAGGCCCACCAGTGCTCAGTTCAGTTTCAGTGGAAGAAAGAGCGCCTCCGAGTAGCCCACTGAACTAAATGAACTAAGCAGTTACAAGCTATCAAACACGAAAGTAAAAACTTCGTTTGCGCAGAGCTTCTGGAAAGTGAGCACCCTCAAGCGTCCTCTTTAACTTTCACGGAGGTCGTCCAAATATTAAACACTAATGAATAAACAGTACAAAGCGGTCCAGTACTTTCCATACTACTACTAATAATAATAATAGTAACAATGTCAATAATAACCTTCCATCAGATGCAGGAACGGCGCTGTGACACATGGCTAGACGCTACTCGCATGTTTCATCAGTAGTATACACCGTGGCACCGGTATCAAAAAGGGTGAATTTCACCCTGGAACTTCTCTAAGCTTGGATATCATTCTGAAGCTTAAATTGAGAAACATATCAAATAACTAAATGCGTAAAATCGTTTCTCCTGACATTTGTGACTTTTTTTATCATTGTGAACGCTTCAGTGCAATCGACACTAATGATCCGAATTCAATCACGAAATTTGACGGTGAAATGAATAACATTTAGGCAAATTCCACTTGTTAACAAGATTCGAGACAATGGCCCTTCAGTTAACAAAATCTCTCAGCAGGGACATTCCCACTACTGAGCGGATTGTGGTCTACTGTAATTTTCTATACCCAATAAGGAAACTCGCGCCATTTTGCTAAGAGAACTTACCTTCACACTACCAACGTTTCCTTCGTAGTTTGAGTAACCGGACAGAAAATAAGTAAGAGTCGGTGAAGACATTCACATTGTCAATCTAAAATTTTAGGCTATTCCCCGTCAGTTCGATTTTGAGGATATTAGGGGAAGTTTGATCAGGTATTTGGATAACCTTCAGAGAACTACATGTCAGGGTACTTGGGATGGAGTCCTATGCACCCCTATTATGAATCCATACACCCATCTCCAAGAAGAGATTAAGCTCCACATTATGTACACTGACCCCGTCGCATGAAACGCTCCGAGAAATCGGACCCCTAGGGACTTTAATTAATATGGACAGCTCAGCGGTTAAGGTGCGAACTTACGGAATCCATGGTTCGAACCCAGATACTGTATCTCGACTGCTCCCGTCTATGCTAGAACAACCTGGCAGTACTATAGCCCTTGTGCTTCCTTCAGGTAGCATGGCAGCTAAGGAGTTACAGCTGAACGATTATTATTACTATTAGTTACCAGGGCAAACGGGAAAACCGGCAACACTGAAGGGGTTTAACGCAACTGGTTCAGTTCAGCCTCTTGCAGATGTAGTCCACGGGATTATTTACTGCCTATACATAGGTTCAAATTACCCATTATCCTCTCCACGGCCTACGGCCTGTTCGCATTCATATTCCTAATTGTCATTTTCGGTGGCACGCATTAGCGTTTGATGTATGCGGCAGTTGTGGCGCATTGCCGTTTTTCGGAAAAAAACACGACCAGCCTCCCCACTGTCATCTGCATGTAGGCGGACCTCACTTTCTTTCGAACATCCACGGTGTGCAGATGTGAATAGTACAGCCATGCTCCATGAATCGAGTATGACGGGAAATGGTTGGTGAAAGGCTGGTGGTGGTCCAGCACTGTGTCTTATGCACCGCTGAGACCGAGAATACATTGATGTCAGTTGGTAAGTGATCAGGTGGCTGTTAACCTATTCGCCGAGCTTGGCAACTGATTTACAAACGTTTCGTCACCATTCGAGGAGACCTCTTCAGTGCGCTGTTGGGTGGGTAATCCCTCTCTTCGTGCTTGCGTTTAGATAGTTTACAAAGAACAGCTTTTTGGCCATTCAAACCACAACGCAACACAGATTATGAGCAGACCAACCATAATCCAAGTGCGATGATTATCAATGACCAATCAGGTTACAGCGCAAAAAACTGCTCTTTGTAAATTACATAAACGCAAGCAGGAAGAGAGGGACTAACCACCCAACAGCGCACTGAAGATGTCTCCTTGAATGGTGACGAAACGTTTGCAAACCAATTGCCAGGCTCGGCGAGCAGATCAACAGCCACCTGATCAATTACCGACTAATGCAACCGAGCTACTAATATCCCAACACATCACCAACATTGATGTCAAACAATTCACTGCGTTTTGGTAGAATTAAACGGAACAAACAAAGTAAGCTTTAGGAAAAGCCATAGCTTGTCATTTGTGCTACCATACATGATGTAATTCACTGTCATCTTAGCAAAGTTTTGGCTCACTTCGAGTGCTGTCAATTAAATCTAAGATAGCAAAGCCCGAAGTAGGCATAAATCAACCCAGTTGTAACGGACAAATTACAAGTCTGCAGTGACAGCGATCGGGCCTGGATAGGACATGTGACATTTCAATTGCTACTGTCGTATGGGCATTCGATAAAAAGCACGACTTGTCTAGTACGAACAAGTCACGTGGATTCCTACAACAGCTGTAGCGGCGAGCAAGCCAATAGGTAGAACTGGGATGCCACAGATATCAAGATAAAAAACTGCCGTTTGACTCTTAAAATTCGTCCATGACTGACTGGTCTAAACGCGATCGCTCCCTTACTGATGGTGGTCAGCCCCTTGTCACACGACTTAATGCAAGCAAGCATCTACCAGAATTCAAAATAGGGCTGCGAGTCACTTTTTCATGTTGGAGTTTTGGTACTGCATTTATGAAGACCCGTACAAGCACACAGTGCTGCATTTGTCTACTGGTTGATATCCTATGCTGGCTTAAAATTCATGGTAAAAACATTGAACGTACCTTCAATCTGTCCAAACAAGATCGAATTCAACAGCTCCAGAGTGGGTGAGGAAGCAGACCGATAAAGATGAGACACTATTGCTTCCAGTTCTTCCCTAAAAGGAAAAACACGCGTAGCCAATAGCAAACACCGATTTAAAGGTTGAAGACCTGAGGTTGTGAAAACATACCGCATCGTATCCAATTTGCTAGCTGGTACCACCTGTGGATATTTGTGATCTAGCCGACGTATCACCAATCCGAAAAGCTCGATCATTTGATTGAGTTCCGTGGCTGTTGTGATGTCCCGGGCTGAATCATAGCGAGATAATCGAGTTGACAAGCCGAAAATCGTTATTACCAGCTCGTAGGGCACCTTCGACTCTACCAATTCGGATTCGGATGTGTCCGCTACGAGCACCGCACGAAAGGTAGTCAACAAGTGCAAGGTCCCCTGGTATATCTGTCTCCCAGCCATGGACAGCTGTCCTAAAAGGATGCAAAAATGTTATAGAATGGCACAATGTATCGTAGTAGCTTGTCCTGCACTGTGGGATTTATCCGTGAAAAGCGATAAAACCCGAACACAGTAAGATTTCATATCGTTTCTCATCACGTAGTATATTTTAACAAAAACATACATGAATCGAAGGACAACATAGGTCCCAGGTGCTGTCGTACATCGTACTTCGCTGTAGAGTCGACCAGAAAAGGAAGTTGGCATATAGTATCCTGTTTAATAAGCAGTGTTCTGAATCATCATGACACTAAAGTTTACTCCACCTTCCTCTGATGTTAGCTGATTGATTTTCCGCACCCCAATAAATCGAGAAAAACGAAGTATTCAGTAAGCAACGCTGATAAGCCATCGGTACATCGTCAATTGATACAGTCGTCGGACAGTCTACTCGCACGACTGCAGGAGAAAATTCTGATGAAAGCTTGGTGGCAGGAGCGGGGGGATATTAACGTACGCTTCAATCTGAGGCTTCCCTCAGAAGTGAAACTGATTCCATACCAAAAAGATGAGAAGCTATTGTACGGTTGTTTGGAACCTTTAGCAGTGAACAGTTGAGACACCCTCGGGGGGCACTTGAACCCGCAGACTCCCTAGTGAGGAGTAGTCTGAAAAGTTTGAAGGTAGAATGTGCTGCAACTCATTCTTCAATTGTGTGGTTTAAATTATCTTATCTTATTCTCCAATGAAAGCTTCCCAGAGAAAAGGTGAATGATACGATATCCTACCTAAGTGCAAGCGAATCACAGTGATGACTAGCTGAAGGATAGGATGTTCATAACCTTATATGAATAGCTACTTGCTTGAATAAACTCAGGATTCGTGAGATGCACACTGTTAATGATTCTAACAGAGTTGAGGGATTTGCAAAGGGCATTTTAACTTTACACTATAGAATAACTTGATGTTGAATATGCTGCTTCAACTTCCTCTCATTACAAACTATACGTAGTCTGCTCAGAGAAGAAAAACCTCACAGGTCGCATGGGCATCTATCCGAGAGGCCATCAGTGGAGGGGCCAGCCAACACTGGATCACGTGGCGTGAATTGCGTAATTGAACGATGAGCGGCGGTATATCCTGTATAAGTGTATGAGCTTCCCGAAATGCTGACCAGCCAATTGTGGCCAAATAATACAGCATTCCATGATTAACAAGAAGATTCCGTGTTCGAATCTTTCTTGTGATTTGCGAGACTCGTCCTGCCGATGAACCTTAACAATGATAAAACAGCTGCACAGTACTTTTTAACTTTCACCATAGATTGGATTCCAGCAGAAGATGACGTCCAGGTCTTAAACATGAGGAACTCCCAAAGATCCTGAAAGTAACTGAAATTTTTTTGAAGAAGCGAATAGGTGCCGGCTAGATCACTGAAAACCGACTCTGACATATGATCCATATTCGTTTGTGCTTCCATAAAAAATAACGTCAACAGACCTAACTTTAAGCCGGATTGATAGAGAATTTCGGTCACCCAAGAGGTCTAAATGTAAGATAAATTCGAGCGTTTTTAATTTACGCAACTATGTGAATCGAAATAATAATTGTTGATGTATTGACAACATAGACCCACCTGATGCTTGAGCTGAATCGGCACAGGCGTCCAGCAAACGGCATGCCAAGGCGAAGAACGGCTGCCATGGACCCAGCTGAAAACAGTGAAAGCCGCAGCATATTCGTGAGCCACGAATGAGATAATCTGTGGAAATCGATAGAACTTTCAAACCGCTTTTGCGTTCTTGTTTTCTTGCAATAACTAGCCCTAAAACTCCCTGCGTACATTGAAGTATGTTCAGTCAGTTTCAAAGTTCGGTGGATTTAGAGGACAGACGCAATTTTCCCTCCTGTATTTAGTATGTTCCGTTGACCTCCACAGTTCTTCCTAAGGGTGCGCGTTACCCTGAAAAGGAGGCAGAATGATGAAGGATTACATCTGACTGCAGCAAGGTAAAGCAAAGAAAGCCAAAATCGCCTCAAACTCTGAGTCTACAACCGGGTCTTATTCACAAGATCCTCCACTGTTGCGGAACACTAAGTTCACAAGTGAATTCATCCCACTATGTTGCCAAAGCACGTGAGTATCAACCTAATCGACAGGAGCCGATACAAGAATGTGGATTCTTACGAAACACTTCACTACCCACGAACCTTCACATGTGACGGAGTTTTGAGTTTCAGATTTACCGGTAGCAAGTGAGACAAGGGGGAATCCCACCCGTGTGACTGAAGCTCCGTCTACCCCGCTTGCCAAACCTGACTGATCTGGCGCGGTCTTCGTCTGAAAAACTATGCGATGGCTCCTGAAACAGTTGATCCTGGTTCCGAAGTCACACTCATTTTTTGAAGTGATGGTAAGATCACGTAAGAATGAAGTGAGGCTTTAGCAGAACCCTGAAAAGAGAACTTCGGCTTCTGGTAACCAAAGCATTATCAAGATGTTACATCTATCCTACAGACCACAACATTTTACAATATTCCGTCAGTAGTATTCATCGTTACTTAGATTTAGAAATGGTGGGAAATAGCTGAAGCAATTTTGCGGCTTGATTGATGCCATTCATAGTGCTGCTGGCAACTGTAGCTTGATTCTAATTGGCTTTAGACTTGGCTCTCTACGACAGACGCGATTATTCACCGTTTCAGTCATCCTCCAAGAAACACAAAAGGTCTTCGACCAACGTCTCTGGTTCACCTTCTGCTCCTATATTCATTTCAAATAACATCTGGGTCAAAAGCCTAGGAGTCTCGATCTGGGACAGTGTAACGGAAAGATAAACATCCGTTTGTCGGAGCGTTATTACAACTATCTGATGCATGTGCGTACAACTATGGTCGATCAGACCGCTTTAAATTACGTTAATGATGGATATATTCTTTCCTTCCCATCTGCTCCCACGTGATGTCTCGGCTACTGACTTTCGACACAGAATTGCATTGATTCAAATGTTTTTTTCAAATGATAATGCTAGTCGTCGATACCGACGCACTGCTCTGTTCTTATCAATTTGAAAAACCAGTTACACTTAGGAAATTGTTAGAATGGCTGTGACTTATGTGTCTGTGTCCTCCCCTTCTGTGATCTCAAACGATCACGCTGGAAAACTATCTTGCCCATCTACGATCCCTGCGTAACGGAGTATACTGACCCGGACGAACAGGTACGATCAATCGAGCGCGTGCGAATACCAGTAAAAGGTTAAAATCGGTAAACCTCCATGATCATTTGGTTTCTCATGACATACGTTAGCAACAACCACAACAAAAGTCGTGACAAGAAAACTCGAGACGCTACTTTCGGGATCTTTGCGAGAAGACAAGTCCGATTCAGGGTGAGGGTACAGAGTGGTACAATATAAAAAACCTTCGCGCAAGCTTATTAGTGATGAATAGTAAGAGCAACGTTCTAACGAGCGGCCATATAACAACTATCGATTACGAGTATTCTAACGAAAAATGTTCAAGGCTAACTATATCAATGCATGATTCGAAAACGTGTAAAACATCAACAACTTGTTCACGGCTGGTTCTCCCCTATTATGACTCCTGTATTTGTGTTTTTTGTAGTCATATTTTTTGTGTCAAGTCAAGCACAAGGAATTCGATTTTGGGGGATCACTAGCGGTGAAACGCGCAGGGCTGACCAACACATTTTCAGCCGTCAATAGACTGCCAAAGACGAATTCCACCCTCGTAGGTGGCTTCTATTCCCACTGTGCTATCGTCATTGCTAAACAAATAACCCTAAACGGTTACCGATGCTCATAGGGAGATTGGAAGCTGTTCTGAAGAACGAAATAATGTGAGTCTACAGTTGACGCCCTGAGGAGGCAACGTGATCAGCATCATCAGCAGGAAGTCATTGAGAAACCAAATAATTTCTGTCAAAAATAAGCCCACAAAAAACAAAATAATGCAGCAATCTTAAAAGTGAAGCGGGATTAAGACAGAATACAGACGATAGCTGAGCACTAAGGACAAAAAGGAGCTGTAAATAAAATTGATAAGTTTTTTTAACAGGTTAACAACTGTTCAGCTGTAACACCCTTTCGGTGCCTAGCTGTCATGCCACCCGAGGGAAGCACGAGGGCTGGGATACTGCCAGGTTGCCCAAGCCTAGACAGGGGAAGTCGAGAAACAGAGATCGGGTTCGAACCACGGACCTTTCGGTCAGTAAATTCGCGCTCTAACCACTTGAGCCATCTCGCCAGGTTAACAAAGTGTTACACAAGCTGTTTTCTGCTGTACAGAGAGGAATCAACGCTGTTTGGTCAGTATTATCATTCAGACATTCATTTATTTCGTTGAACGCACTTGGTGGCCACTCTCTAGCAAGTGCGTTGTCATAGCGCTTCTATGCTTCACAGCCTTGGGTTCCCATACTTATTTGGGTAGGTGTGTGCCCATCCGTTTTCCGGAAGGCCTCATGGTCCGTACCTTGCTATGAAGCTAGGGTCAAATTGATAAATAAGGCCTCATATGGCAAACTTATTTGACGGAACACGCACGATTTCTTCGGAAACAAAAGGTGGCAGCGTCACACACACCCTTATAAGTGGTACATCAAATGATGTTCGATAAAGAGCGATAGTTGACTGCTAATCACACCACACGTCCCTTTTGGTTTGGTATACTAACCTGCTAATTTAGATGGGCATCTTCATAAACGAGAGACTTAGCTGAGTCTCCCGTGAAAACCTAATTGATATGCAAATAAGAGTATCTGTCGAGATAGGTGGGTATCTGTTTTGAAGTCTGTTAGAAGGGCGTGCTTCTTGTTCTACTGTCACCTGTTTCAACTGGATACAGTTCATGAGTATTTGCTTTTTCTGTATGGGTGCTAAACCTTCATAGAGCATCCATTGTCCATTCCATGTTGATCCGTACCACTGAAATCGAGGAAGGTCATACTGCTGAAGTGTTCCGTTTCGAAGGTAAACTTCAGGTTTTTAGAGATAGTTTTGGCTAACCGCTAAACTCACTGTAGTTATCCGTGGTTAACCTATATGAAAGTTTGAGCCGTAGACAGTTCATGGGCGCATCTTCCAATATTGCAGCAAGAGGACTCGCCACCGTCTAACAGTTCATAGGACGTCCTACCAAACGAAAACTGTTCGCTTGATATACAAATTCTAAGGAGTGTAAACACAACTTAAATGGAATACAAGTGAAATGTTATTTACTGTGGAACAGCTAATTTTGATGGCAAGTTAGGACACACGTAAGCCAGGAAGTACCGAAATAACACATTCTAGAAGGTACTCACCAAATGGACTTCGCAGCAACCTTCAAAATGACTTTTATCTCCACACAAGAATGTTTAGTGAACATCTCTGAAGCCTTTGCTACTCATCGCTCTGATTCCCGATTATGCGGAGAGAAACAGTTCGTGACAGACGCTGCGTTAACATGGAATTAAACTATAAGTTTTAACCAGTTTTATATTATTTACAGAGTTCACTTATTCGTTGATTTTCACTAGCACGCTGCTTTCCACCAATACTACTAGCAATACTAATAATAAACACATTAATGGGAGTAGGAATGAAAGATCTAGTTTCCAACTCGTCAGATAGGTACCATTTTTTGGTTCTGATTGTATGAACGACTGGCGGTTAGCCCCATAAACAACTGCCAGTGACGTTTTACCGTTACCGCAAGCGACCGTTTCGGCCGTTTACCAACATTAGTAAATTATGTTAATCACACATTAACTTCCAGAAGTTCCTTGGCCTCTTTAGCACATCACGTGGCCTCTGAGGACTTGTGCCTACACGTCAATAGTCTGTCATCGCAATAATAACACGGGGTTGAAATATATCGGCTCAATATACTTGATAGGTCAATTTCGACTCACTGGAGAATAACACTGAAGGAAATCAAAACGACGAGAGGATTCTGTGGGCACGGAATTCTTCCCAATTGCAAAAGTCCGAAACTACAGAAAGTACCCTTTCAGGTTCTCAAGATGGTTTATTTACTCCACGGAAGGAGACAACACAATTGGACTGTTCCATGCCAGTAACCCAATTTTATTAGTTGACTAAAACAACAAAGAATTTGTGTCATTACCATAGCCCACACACCAACTAGTCACACCAGTGAAGACTTTTTACCGGACACTGATTTAACTTAACCGGTAATTCATCTTGGATATGCACACACATGGGACATCACGGGCGAGATACTAACTGAAGGGTTTAGATCCGAAAGGTGGATGAAGCGATGCGCGATAGGCAATTATCTCCTGAATTACACCAACTACGTCGTCATGATAAAATATTTTGTTTAGCGGATTTAATTCGTAACTATATGAGAAAAAAGCTAGTTCCCAATGGGGGCTGACGATCGTCATAGTTTCATCATGTGTGCATCACAAATAGCTGGAGCATTCACTTCGGACGAAACGAAAATTTTTGTTGCACTCGCATGACAAAGAACGTCCATATATCAGCGAAATTCCAGTCCCCCAGTGTCACAAGCATGCGACAGTGTCCTGTGCCGGATCATTTATTGTCTACATCTAGTAATCGCAATAACGGTGAGAGGAGTGGAGTGTGAAATCGCGTCAGGAGATCCCTGTTGATTAACAGTTAATTTCGGCAAAGTTCACGTGTAACACATTCTTACCATGGTAAATTATGCCCCTATTTCCTAGAGTGAACACGTTACTACGCTTTGATAGCCTTATGAGTAGTGTGTTCTGTCAAGAAAGTACACTCGACATCTCCAGTGTCGTAGCAACTGGAACAGAAGACGACCTCTGTACAGTACATCCAGCTCAGAATATCACAAACCGGAGTCTATTGAGTCTCCAGTTAACATCAAAGCAATTCGCGATTATCCTCTCAATTTGTTTACACGCGGAATCGTGGGTCCGATGGGCATAATCCAAATTCCGGGGATACAATAAACTTGGACGTGTAACGCATTAGGGCGCAATAACAAACAACATTTTTGACAGGTCAGTGCGTGGAAGACGATGTAAATTGTTGAGAATCAAGACGCGTACCGATGGTAAAATCACTTTGCCAATAGCGATGTGCTCCCAAAGAGGGTGAATGGAAGCGTTTTGCTAACAAAATTACCCAGCCCAGAGATTCGCTGTCTGATCAGCGCGATTGCGGACGTAGAACCTTTTTTAAACGAACAAGAGGAAAAAAATCCATTGACTTTCTCCGGTATGATGTATTTCTACGATTCACTTACGGCAAAGTGGTGTTGTGGGACTCAAGTAACCTATTTATACGACAAACTTCATTTTCTTGGCCTAACGCACTAGGAAAAATATTGTTTATCTGTCAACTCAAACAGCAACTCCGAAACAGAAGAATGCACTAGCGGTTGACAGTTTTGACAGGTTGTCCGAAGTAGTAACATTTAGTCAGAGTCAGATCGGTTCATCAACCTGTAGGCATGCACGTGTGTTTCTAGAGATACACTGCGTGATACACAAATAAACCATCAACACTTCACCAAAAACAAGATTATTGTGTCAACGATGCTGTTAGCGGAAGATGAAGAGGTGCACCATGTTCCAGTCACGTGACCAAAGCGACAGCTTTCGATGTGCTCTCAGCTGATTCGATGTTGCCTGATCCCAAAAGACAGTGACAAGTAAAAGTGAACTAGCGTGCCAGATTAAAAGCAGTGATAACCGCTGGTGTATTCAGATTGAGAGAAGTGACGAACGAAGGCCAACTTCCCAACAGTAGTGCAACGTCTCGAAAACCTGATCGGATGTAAGAAATTTATCATGGTTCTGTTCGATTGGTTTAGGTGGAAACTTGGTGATGAGATAGCTACCTAACTGCCACACCAGAATGAACAAAACTGCGGCAATACAGAAGTGTTTGTGTTTTCTACAGTTGAGGGACCTCTTTTTGCACCACCTCTGGAAACGGTTTGTGTAAGGCCGTTGCAGATCGCATATACTGAGAAAATGATATCACGAATTCACATCGTTCAGCTGTAGCATCCTTTCGGTACCTAACTGCCATGCCACCAGAAGGAAGCATGAGGGCTGGGATACTGCCAGGTTGCCCAAGCCTAGACAGGGGAAGTCGAGATGCAGTGGCCGGGTTCGAACCACGGACCTTTCGGTCAGTAAATTGGCGCTCTAACCACTGAGCTATCTCGCATAGGCCGTCAGACTAACGTGTATGTCTTTGTATGTCCGAATCGATATCATTTTATGTTTTTCAGTCAGTCTCTTACCTCCCGACTGCAACTTTCCACTTTCCACTAGGATTTCCATGTGGTTACAGTGAAGCACCAGTGTTCCCATCTAGTGTTGCTGACGATGATGAGGGTTTTCATGTTATTTTTACCTGTTACTTTAGATTTCTACAAAGTTATTCCTCCTATTGCTGATAAGCTAGTGACCTGCTCGGTCGCGATGTTGAGTCACTGCTACTCGAATTTCATCCAAATCAGTCAGCTGACATCACCGGAAGTACTTAACCCTAAGTCGCACCACTGGCGATTTCAAACTACGTCTTTGTTTCGTCCACCTCAGAAGCAGAACATCCATGACTCCAATACGATTGCATGTTGTTTTGTTTTCATGATAGTTGACACGACATTCGAGTACAAACTCGGCACTATTCTCGAATTTGACCACAATAACGTGGTAAGAGACACACTAAAAGATATTCATCTGTTTATCCCGTTCTCTGTACAAAGCAAGGGTGAATGGGTGTTTAAATACATCCCAAAAGACGGCAATAAGGAGAGGAAAGCGAATCGACACGTCGTCCTATCATTGAAATTTTGATGACGGTTACAATGTTTTTTTCGAATTTGAAATCATCTAGTTCTGCACTACAACTTGTGAAGGTATGTGTCAACCCGGCTGAACATCATTAGTCAATGAGTTAATAATCCGTTCTAGTGTGAAAAATGTACACACTAAGAGGTTCATTGATTGGAATGTGATAGGATGCTCCACGTCTGCGCTGCTGAACAACTCACGCACCTGTATTATGTCCGAGCGGTTAGCGCAATGTCAGCTGATAATGCTCGTTCACAATGAAGAATTAGGCCTCGGGTCAGTGTTCACACTAACAGCAAGAATATACTTGATATTTGCTCACATAGGTAGTCGGAGATCCAGGACTGAAGAAAATTTCCGGGATTACACGACTTTCGACACTAGTAAATTTCACACAGTTCGGTCACACCTGCTTGAAGTGTTGGCATTCAATGGGACTAAGTTGGAATGATTACAGATGGTAGGATTATGACTTTAAGCCAGTATTCCCGATAGTGCAAGGCACTGAAGCTGGGCGAAGCGCGCACTGTATTCTCCAGAGGTTGCTAACACAATTTAATGCGACGGAGGTCAGCTTTGGTTTTTTCAGAACCTGAGTTACAAATTCGCTCAGGTGTGGTACTTTGACAACACTATCACGATTCTGAGACCTAGAAGAGTCGCTGTTAGTGATATGTTGCAGGAAAATAACATAATCCAAATTCACGTTTATCGGGCTACGTGAAAAACTGATTGCATACCATTCAGAAAGGGAAGGATACAAAATCTACTCCGTGGTTGACAGTAAATGAAATTTCATGTTCATTGACGTACATTGCAGATTACTCATACAGTTCATTCCAACACGATCGGGGACCGAAGACAGAATAGATGGATTCAACTTTGTCAGTTTATCAGTCCAAACGCAGTATACATTCTCATACATTTGGGCAATCCCTACTAAAGACATATAATACAGTGTGAAACTCATGGACAGCGAATAGATTAGTTGTTTCTGACAAAAAATGGCGGTGAACGTTCAAATAGATTGGAAACTAGAGTGGGAAGGATGGTTTTTGCCAGGCCTATCACAGGTACTTTGAAATGAGTATTTTTGTAGCCGGTGCCAAGGGGACGAAGTGGGTTTAATCCCGCACTTTTAGGCCGGCAAATGCGAAGTGGTTAGCATGAATGAGAACAGAAATGGGACGAATTTCGAATCTTTGGTCACCAAGAGAAACACACTAAGTCAGTCAAAACGGTCAGGAATTATGCTCTAACTGAGTCGTCCCTTGTGTTCATTGTGGTGCAAACTACGACGAAAAATCCCAGCGAGGGACGAATTCCGGAGATCCACTTGGACTGGTAAGTTTAAAAAATTTCTATCCGTTTTCATGCCGTTTAGAGGTTTTGTGCCACCACGGAATGTGCTGGTATGACCGCGGCCGATAAAGTGCGTTCAAGCGCACATGCAGCGTGCAAGTACGTGGTTAGTTGAGAAAGTGCCTCAATGCTGAGACATTTATTGAGAATGGTACGAAATGAAGAATGGAATTCCATCAGTCCCAAAACTACCCACCTACCTACTCAAAGTCAGTTGTCCCGATCCAGATGAATATATTTTAAATCTTACTTGACGAGCTACGCATACAATTTGGCGGCATTGTAGTCTCAAAAAGCGAGTCAGACATTTACGTCAAAACGCTGTACTGCTGACCATCCACTAAGTAAGTTGGTTTTGACTAGTTTCCAAGATCGCGTGAACTATTCCATCCAGGGACCAGGTGACATTGAAGCACGTACTAGGCAGATGTGCTGGTTAAACCTAATTAGTTGGTTCGATTGCACTGCTAGAGGACATCATTTCAACGCTTTTGAAAGCTGTAGCTGAGTGGCACGGCGAGAAACACCACGCCAACTTGGGGTGGAGCGATCAACAAAAGCATACGACAGACCGAATCCAGTGTGTCTGATGGACCACACACGTTGGCTGATCTAACAACAATGTACCAGTCCCCCAATAGTCGTACGACATGCCCGCACTTAAGGGCGAGTAGCGCAGTGCATCGAAATTTTCACCATTTACCAACAAAAGCAGTTGTCTGCCAAATTTACAGTCGGTGTAACATATCAATTTACATGCTTAACAGAGGGAAACGTTATTTAATCCGGTTCAGAAGTAGATACTTTCTGAGGTATTCCACCATCTATATTAGCAAGCACCAAAAAGTAGCGTCCTGTTGAAAGATTCCAACAAATTCTATGAAAGTTTTGTTTTTAGTTTTATTCACGAGTCCGCGAATACAATCATCAGATCAGCTACAGCAATGAAGAACATGTGTACACGTTTTTACCCCTATAGCCCATGTAGTTTCTGAAAATGTTTGCTTTCGCACCTGTGTTTTTGACCGCGTGACAATGAAATATTACGGGAGAGCACTAATGACGCCATTAATAAAGTGATACTGATCGATGCTTTAGCACGCTGGAACATCAAAACTCGGACTTGCTTTCCACAGAAAAATTCGAAGGAAGTGTTATTTAGGCGTATTGATTTCTCCAACGAACAGAATCGAACGGCAGTACCTTCTTCATGACTAACATCCTAAAACATATCGTGCAAACAGCCAACCAAACCATATGGGCTGTCTAAATTGCAATTTATCTCACCATTGGGCCTTCAAATTCTACCAGTCGTGATTATGTAAAATCTAAGCTTGTGTTCATTTTGTTCAGCGAAGTGATTCTCTTTATACTCATGTGTTTAAGACGCGAGAGACCTCATACCTTCAGTCTGGAATGAGGGTCCTTTTCCTACCTAATGTATTCAGTAGCTGGTTGTATAAGGAACCATAGGAATTTACCGAACCCAAATTTTTTTGGAGAATGTACCCAAATCAACGGTCACGAAAGTCCATCAACGTTTATCCTGGGACCAATTTCGTTGCAGTGCCTTTGTTGCAAATCCTGGCTTCCCTCCAGCTCCCCCAGTCACCTCCGACGACTACCCTGAATGATGATCTAAATGATATCAGTCCACCGCTTCCAGAGCCTAAGCAGACCATGGATACCACTGGTGGATTCCAAAATCATGCTTCAGCTGGTATGGTATTCGAGATATCGCATTACCTTAGGCGTTCTTCGTGCAACACATTCAGTTGCTTAAGTGCATCGCAAACGAGAGATTCAGCTGGGTTCCAGGTGAGTCTCCCGAAAAGCCAAATTGGTTTGCAAATGAGTGTATTTCGTTAATTTCGGGCAATTTTAGTTCGAGTAGAACATGAGGTTGGCGGAAACCCGGGGACTGCGCCTATCTGATGAGCCCCAAGAAGGGGGAAATCAGCCATGGGCTTTCGAAGAGTTTTGAGTAACCTTGTGAGTAGTTTCGTCTATGAACTCCTTTTTGATATTTACGTGATAAATCGAAACGATTGGCCAACGACGATTAGAATTTAAAATAATTGGTCTTGGATTGTCATTATTGCCCTATTTCTCCATATTGTTTATCAGTAACTGAGAGGAGCTTGAAGCCTTCTGGAAAGGGTACGCAGTGACTAATGCAGTAAATGTTGATTTGAGAAAAATGGCGAGCGACAATCAGTTAGCCTCGCAATAATTTACAACTAGAGACTAAAAAAACTTGTAGCCCAAACAAACATTTGAAAATAAGCCTTAGGTCTTTTCTACGGTCGGCTGCCAGAGAAGTAAATGAACTTCGAGCTTGTTGTTCATTCCTAGGGATCCCATGACTACTTTTCGAAAATGAACAAAAAACAAACGAAAATGCCCAAAGATAATCCATCACTGGCATTCACAAGGATTAAAAAATATGCCTGGCTGTTTGCAACACTTCTCCAGCTTAATAAGTGTTCGCCGACATCCCATTGTGTTGGACAACCTGTACTTTGAAATCCTGGGCCTTCACTTATAGAGAAACACGCCCATCATATGATTCAACCGACCGCTTTTTAGTTGAGATCACATCGCTCTGTGTAAAGCGCAGTTACTCAGTCTCCTGTGTAAAACATGAAAACCAAACATGTGACCACCGACGAACCGAGTATGACACATGATGTTGGCGTTTTAATGTCTATCGGTCGTTTCGGCAGTAGTCTTGGCCCCAGTACACACTAGGGGTGCTGATGTTCCCGGTGATGTGACTTAAAAGCATCCAGTAGGTGTCTTTCTTAGATATAACCCTAAGTGGTGAGCAGACAGCCTCAATGAGTCTTAAATCAACACTAGCAAATCCAAGTGCCTTACAAGGTTTATACATCTCAGTAATCATAATAGGGCTGTTGTGATTCCTTCAAGATAGTGGCTTGTTTATTCATACTGAATGCATTATATTACTGAATAGCCCGCAAAATAGTATCGTTAGTTTTGTTCAAGAGCATGGTAACAGAGATAAAAAGTAAATGCAAGCGATGAATGTGGAAGGGTTACAGGAGAATTATGGGAGAATATTAGATAAAAAGAGAGAAGCGTCTCATTCGAAGTCATGCCACCAACAGTTCCAGTCAGACAAGATGAATCCAAACGTATGCAAGAATTTTTGATATGGAAACATGCGTGCAAAGACCAACAACCGAAGAAAGGACAAACAAAGCTGAATGCTTTTCAAGGCGCGATAAGCGCTAGCACAGTCAAGACTGGCAAATCAGGCACAAAGTGTCCGTCATACTGGGTCTGGTGTGAGATTCAATGGCAAGAATGTACACTCAACGCTATGTACCATGCAATTACGCAGAAAGTCCACAATGGCAAGCAAACACAAGTCACTGACTGTGACCTTAGGAAGTCCCATTCCAATAACAGCCTTGGCGGATTGAGGAAAGCGGATCCCTCGATAAGAGATGATCATCGGCTGGTGGACCAAAAAGTCGATATCACAGCCAATTGCACGTAGAACTGAGATTATGGCGAGGGAATATTCATCAGCACCATACTTCTGCTTCTTCTCATTCCGCACAGTCACTCCGCGCCCATCCGCGACTATGCTGACGTCTATCACAGTTTCTCGGCGCTCCCGAACAGCCATTAGGTCAGGCTTGATGAAGTACATCGAAGTATGTGCTCTCAACTCCTCGAAGACAGTGTATCCCAGGCGATGGAGACGTTTTGCGAGTTCCCTTACAGCCCGATTATGACGAGCACATCTAGCCTCGTGCGTGATCCAGCAGGGCTGCAAAATATGCACCAAACTCTC